>CATIWM010014502.1:0-17160 GCA_949671775.1 Mallotus repandus | reverse complement strand
TAGAGACGGGGTGTAAACACCCGAATTATTTTGAAAATTTTAAAATAATTTTTGGAGTTAATAAATATTTTATTAAATATTTTATTAAATTTAATAAATATTTTATTAAATTTGAGATTATTATTTAGTAGAATTAAATTTAAATTTTGGAGTTGAGAATTATTTTAATTATTATTTTATAAAAGAGTGTAAATTTTATTTTAATAAATTTTTAACTAAGTATTATTTTGTATTTTATTGTGTATATTTATTTGGTTGAGAGATTGGTGGTAAATTATTATTATTATTATTATTAGTAAAAAAAAGCATAAAATTTTTTTTCCGGAAAACTTTCTTTCCCTTTTTTTCTTCTTCTTCTTCTTCTTTTTCTTCTTCTTCTTCTTCTTTCTTCGGCAGGAAACTACACTAGCCACGCCCACTGCCAGTCGCCCATTCGCCGTCGCACTACCACCTCCAACTCGCTAGTAACCATCCAGCCGCAGCCTTCTTCTTCTTCCTTCCTCCGGTTTCATTTTTGGTTTTGGCTAGAAATTGCAGAGGTTGCCAGCGTCAGATTGGTGCGATTCTAGTGTCATTGGATTCCTCTCCTTTCAAGCTTCCCAATTCTACCTCCAGTTTCTTCGATCTTCTTCCGGATCGACTAAAAACAAGGTAAATGCATTTTTGAGTTTTTGTTAATTTTTGGTTAATTAAGTGAGTTTTAGGTTAAATGTTGAGTATTAAAGTTGATGTACAGATTGAATGCTATGCAAAAATAATTTTTCTATAACTTTTGGATTTATTTTTAATTTTTGGAAATTTTTGTTCGGGTTACTATTCCGAGCCTGAAAATTTTAATAATTTTAATAACTACTATATATTATTTGGAGTAATGTTTGTGAAGGAAATTTTATAAAATTAATTATAGATAATTTATTATGATTTTTGGAAATAATATGTGAAAATATACATGTTAGAGAAAATTGTGTAATTTGATTTTCAATTGATTTTTGGTAAATTTATAGTTAATTAATATGTATAATGATAATTTTGATTATTAGAAAGTATAAATTAATTTTATTAGCTAAATTAATATTTTTGTATATTATGTTGATTTTAGATTAATTTCCGGAAATTATATAAAATGTAAATAAATATTATAGTATTTAATTATTTGATGATTTAATGATATTTAGAGTAAAACATATTTTTTTAAATTTTCTGAAATTTTATAAATAATAAATTTAAGTATAAGCTAGAATTTTACTATTTCTTTGAAAATAAATATATTTTACATTTTATTGTGGAAATAATTTGAATTATGGTATTTAAATGAGATTTTATGATTTTTGAAAATTTATTGAAAATTTTATTATTTTATTGATTATTGTGATTTTGGAACTCGATCGGAATTGTGTGTAGTTTGGGAGTTCGACCCGAGTGTGGTTTTGTGTAGTATTTTTGAAGTGTATTTTCGTGCAGGAACGACTCTACTTTTAGTAGAGAGATGTCTGTTTTACAGAGAAAATTCTGTCGAATTTTTGGTAGATTTCTCGTAAAGCGTGACATCGGCATGCGTCGAAATTCTGAGTCTGTTTAACATTTTATCTTAGATCGAGTCAATTCCTTCGTTTCATGGTTTTGTTAATTTTTGAGAATTTTCATGAATTTATTTATTTTATTTTACGAGAATATTTTAAATAAATATTATTTATTTTAGAGAACTCCGGGGCACGAGCTGTAGCACCAGGGCAGCAGAGAACGCATCGCCCGACACGCTCAACCTGTGAGTTAATTTTATAAGATGTCTGTTGTGTGTGTTTAAGTGCAATTTTCTGGCAATGAAAATAAAGCATGTTTAAAAAGAAAAATTATTCGGTATGATTTATTTATTGAATTAATTGTTTATTCATTCATTATTTAATTATTTATTTATCTTATTTAATTATTTATAATTTTAAATTAATTTGGAGATAATGGTAGAACGTGCTACCTAGTGGGTATCACTAGGACCACATGCGCACGGGTAATATCATAATATGTAGTTAATATGTAAATGGTTAGAGCTCGGTTGATGCATTGCTCTTGGGCCGGTAAAAGAAAAGAAAAAAGGGATGTAACTTGGTTGATGCATTGCTCTCGAGACATCCAATATGGAATAAGTGAAATGATTGTGGCAGTAACTCAGTTGATGCATTGCTCTTGGGACAGCAGTCACTTGGATTAAGAGAGCCGAAATGCTATTAGAATAATGGTTTAGGGTTCTACCAGTTTTCCACCAAAACAATTATTTTAAATATTTTTATACGAGAATTTCATATTAAATTGATTTAAGAAATCTTTAAGAGACTTCATATAATATTATTGAGAAAAGTAAATGATTTTAATAATTATAGTTATTTTATTCTATTTTATTTTAAAAAGGGTTTTAATAAATGGTTTTTAAAATCAGCATGCATTTTATAAAATTGATTCACTCAGTGAGGTCTGATTCCCCTTAACTTATTTTTTTCAGGACCTCACAGTCTGTCTGTTAGTATTCCCCATTTGTGCCGAGTTCGTTCATCACCGGCTACATTATGTATGTCATTTGATTTTGTATTGTGTAATTAAAATTCTAGACACCGTAGTAGTTAAATTCAAAATATGTATTATTAGTATTCTGATTGTATTTGACTTTTAAATATTATATTTGAATGATATTGTATTTAAAAGAATATTGTTTTATGTTTTTAATATTGTGCATTTATTATATTTTATTGTTAAGTGAAGAAGGTGAGAGTTAGAGGTTGAAGTAGGTGAGAGTAAGAGGTCAGAGAAGACAAAAATTAGATTCAAATACTAAATATATCCCTATTGTTATTAAACCATATTTTTAAATATAACCTATGTAAATAATAATGTCTGACGTGGCATTTTCATTATTAAAATATTTAATATTTAACACTGTTTAGTGTGTCTATTAAATTAGGGCTCAATAGCTATATAAATAAAAGCATAGGGGCTCAATGCAATACAATAAAATGATAGGGGTTCAATAGAAAAAATCATTATAGTTTAGGGGCTTAAAAATGGATTTTGCCTATTTTTTATTTATTATTTTATGGCCAACCATATATTATTTCATGGTCCACCATATATTGTGTTTTAGTCTGTAAACACCCGAACTTATTTTTAAATTATAAATATATTTTTGAGACTTGCAGTGTTAATAAATATTTTAATAAAAATTGAGATTATTATTTTGTGAAATTAAATATGAATATTTGGTGATGAGAATTATTTTAATTATTATTTTAATTATTATTTATATAAGAGTGTAAAATTTATTTTAATAAATTGTTGATTAAGTATTATTTTGCATTTTATTGAGTATATTATTTGTATATATGTATAGAGATTGGTGTTAAAGTAATATTTTATTATTATTAAAAAAAGGACAAAAGGACAGCTGAAAAAAAATTGTGCATTTTAAAATTTTTCCCTTTTCTTTTCTTTCCCTTCTTCTTCTTTCTTCTTCTTTCCTTTTTTCTTTCTTTCCCTTCCGCCATTTTCGGCCACCATCCTGCCACAGACTCCTCGCGGCTGTAGCCAGCCACCTCACGTCGTCTCGTCGTCGTCGTCCTCTTCGATTCAGTTCGGCCGATTTTTTTCTCTTCCATGGTCAGCGACTTTTCCGGCATCCTCAGTCGGCAAGCTTGAGTTCTTTAGCTTCCTCATCCTTTGAGCTTCTCAATTTCTTAATTTTTTTATGGAATTAACTCCGGTAAGCCTCTCAAAAATTGATTTTTAGTTTATGTGTTCTTGGGTAAAATGGTTGGTTTGAGCTTCAATATGATTTTATTAGGTGTTGGTGCTTTAGGACTATTTGTTGTAGAGGTTATGAGCTACCCATTGATAATTTTTATTTATTTTTCTGAAATTCTTTTGAAATTTTTACTATTTCCGGTAAATGGAGTTACTATTCCGGTAACCGTTCCGGTCTTGGGAAGAATATATTTTTAGTAAATTCTACTAATTATTTTGAGCAAGTTTTGTGAAGAAAGTTTATTAAAATTATGTATAGAATTTTTATTATAAATTTTTGAATGTTTATGTGAAAATTGAATTTTTGGAAAAATTAGTGAATTTTATATTTTAGCTGAAATTATTGTTAATTAATATGTTTTAGATAGTATTTGAGTAATAAATAGTACAAAAATAATTTTTTATGAATTATTTCCTATTTTTAGCTAATTATTAGTAATTTTTGAAAAATATATGTATAATAAGTTTAATTATTATTTTAAGCTTAATTGAGTTATTTGCTAATTTTATAATGTATTTAAGTAATTTAAATGATTAATTTCAATAAATGTTAATTTAATTTTCGGATTTGAATTATATAAGTTTATTAACGAAAATTTAAATATAAGCTAGAATTTTACTATTTACTTGAAGATAAATATATTTTGCATTTTATTATGGAAATAATTTGAATTGTGGTATTTAAATGAGATTTTATGATTTTTAAAAAAGTATATTATTTTATTGTTTATTGTGAATTTGAAACTCGGTTAGAATTGTGTGTAGTTTAGAAGTCCGACCCGAGTGTAGTTCCATGAAGTGTATATTCGAAGTGTGTTTTCATGCAGGGTCGACTCTACTTTTAGTAGAGGGTTTTCTATTTTACAAGAGAGACTCTGCCAAATTTTCGGTAGATTTCTCGTAAAGCATGACATCGACCTGTGTCGTAATTCTAAGTCTGTTTAGCATTGTGTCTTAGATTGAGTCAGTTTCGTCATTCCTTAATTTTCATAATTCTGAGAAATCTTCATGAATTTAATTATTTTATTTTACAAGCATATTTTAAATAAATGTTATTTATTTTAGAGAACTCCGAGGCACGAGCGGTAGCACAAGGGCAGCAGAGAACGCGTCGCCTGGCACGCTCAACTCGTGAGTTAATTTTATAGAATTTGTGTTGCGTGATTTCAATATATTTTCTAGTAATTAAGAATAAAGCATGTTTAAAAAGAAAATTTATTCAGTATGATTTATTTATTGAATTAATTGTTTATTCATTCATTATTTAATAATTTATTTATTTGATTTAAATATTTATAATATCCAAATTTGATTTGGAGATATTGGTATAACGTACTACCTAGTGGGTATCACTAGGACCACGTGCACACAGGTAATATCTAGTATATGATATATATATGTAAATGATTAGAGCTCGGTTGATGCTTTACTCTCAGAATATCTAATATAGAATAAGTGAAATGACTGTGGCAGTAACTCGATTAAGAGAGCCGAAAGGCTATTAGAATAATGGTTTAGGGTTCTACCAGTTTTTCACTAAAATAAATATTTTAAATATTTTATATGAAGATTTCATATTAAATCGATTTAAAAAGTTTTAAAGAGACTCGATATAATATTATCGAGAAAAATAAATGATTTTAATAATTATAATTAATTTACTCTAAAAAGTATTTTAATAAATGATTTTTAAAACCAACATGCATTTTATAAAATTGATTCACTCAGTGAGGTCTGATTCCCCTCAACTTATTTTTTTCAAGACCTCACAGTCAGTCTTTTTGTACCTCTTCCTTGCGCCGAGTCCATTCTTCACCGGTTGCATTGTGTAGGTTAATTTAGATTGTGTACTGAGTAATTAAATTCTAGACACCGCAGTAGTTAAATTCATAATATGTATTATCAGTATTCTATTTGTACCTGACTTTTAAATATTGTATTTGAATAATATTGTATTTAAAGAATATTGTTTTATGATTTTAATATTGTGCATTTATTATTTTATTGTTAAATGCATTGATTTATTTCCGCAAAAATTTTTTAAGGCTTGCTATAAGATTCAGTTACTTTATGTATCCCCATTCCCTAGTCCCGGTCACGAACCTTCGGTTCAGGTCGTGACAAAGTTGGTATCAGAGCCATTGTTTTATTTTTGGCTCTAATGATTTTTGAGTTACGTTTTTCTTGAGCTACTGCGGTAATTAGGTTGATAAATGTCAATTGTTGTCCTCGTTGCTTTTAGGCTTTCGTGTTTATGTGTGTCACTTATTGTGTTTTGAATTCGTTTGGTTTTTTCTTTTCAGAGTGAGAAGGAGAGCACAAAATGCTCCTATTGCCAAGGCAGCATATGATAATGATGAGCAGTCCATACAGGATGAGATTCCTCCCCTTGCTCCTCGTCGTAGGGGCAGATGTAGGGGAAGAGGTAGAGGCAGACATAGAGCAGAAACAACTCAGATGTAAGAACCAGAACTACATGTTGAACAAGGAGTTCCTGAGGTTGATCCTATAGATTTTGCAGTTAGAATGGCAGGCATTAACCAAGGCTTGGCAGCTCTGAATCAAGCCATGCCTTTAGTTTAGTAGATGCTTCAACAAAGGAATCATGGGATGTCCGATGTAGATGCAGCATTACTGTACTCCAGAGTTGGGAGAGTTTCTTTTGATGGCTCTAAAGATGCATTGGATTTTCTTAACACTGTTGAGGCCAGGACTCGGACAAGATACTCAGATTATCAGTGGATTATGGCTGTGGAGTTATCTGTTTAGGCCGCTACTCAGGATTGGTTCATGCAGTCCATTCAGCCTTGCATGACCATGATGACTTGGTTGGAGTTTAAGGAATAGTTTCTGAGGTACTTTTATCCAATATCCATGAGGGATAACTATAGATGGCAGCTACTACACATTAGTAAGGGTGATAGGTCAGTGATAGACTACACCCATAAGTTCCTCAGACTGGGTCGTCATGCTCTAGATGTGATGGAGGATGGCAGGAGAGCTGTAGAGTTGTTTGTGATGGGATTAGGTGTAGCCTACATCAGTATCCAGACTACAGGTGGGACATTGAACAGTGTGATTGAGGAGGCTCGACAGCTTGAGAGGTGCCATATTATGCATGGCACCATTTTTTACCCCTATGTGAGCAGCAGTAGTGGAGTAGTGATGACATAGGGGATTCAGTAGCCTGTGTTTCAGATGGGAAATTTTGGTATTCAGACTGCGAGCACTTCACAGCAGGGTTATCGGAGTAGTCGGGCGCATAGGACTAGCAAACATAGCAGGTGGAGCAACAGACCTCTGAGATTTGGACTTGAAGCCAGTAGTAGTAGTAGCAGTCAGAGCTCAGGACACGGTAGTTCAGGCTCGGGTGACAATGCATGCCCTACTTGTGGTCGAGTACATCAGGGACCATGCCATTTGCTGGCTGGAGCCTGCTTCAGGTATGGGCAGATAGGACATCTTGCCAGAGTTTTTCCTAACACCGTATATTAGTCTTTATTTGCTCAAGGATGTTCATCTTCACCGGATAACACCGGATACCATTTCAGTAGGTGCAGTAGCCCTACCAGACACCTTTGTACCCTCAACAAAGGCTGACTCAGTTTGTGGGTCAGCAGGGCCGAGGTTCAGGAGGCAGATATGGGGGTCGACCAAGTGGTAGAGGATTCATTCAGCCTTCCAGTTCTCAGTAGGTTGGCCATGGACATGCAAGAGTTTTCACTTTGACTCCTCAGGATGCGCAGGCATCTAATGCGGTTGTAGCAAGTACTCTCTTATTGTGCTCTTTTGAGGCTAGAATTTTATTTGATCCTAGTACATTGCATTCTTTTATTTTGCCTATCTTTACTTCGAGGATGGGCTGGAAACCATCCAAGTTGTTGTTTCCCCTGTCTGTAGTGACTCCCTTAGTGACGAGTTGGAGACAAATATCTTCTTTCCATTTTGTCCAGTGTTAGTGGAAGGTAGAGAGTTGCTTACAGACTTTGTATTGCTAGATGTGATATTAGGGATGGATTGGTTAGCTCGACACTATGCCACATTGGATTGTTGAGAGAAAGTGGTGACTTTCAGCATCTCTAATGATGAAGAGTTTTGATTCATAGGCGATAAGAGTTCAATGCCTCACAATCTTATTTCTATAATCACAGCTAGAAAGATGCTTAGTAGAGGATGTAAAGGCTATTTAGCTATGGTCAGAGATACAAAGGTGGATAGTGAAGCAGTTAAGAAGGTGTCAGTGGTGTGCGAGTTTCTTGATGTTTTTCCTGAAGAATTGCCAGGATTGCCAGCAGACAGAGAGATAGAATTCGGTATCGATGTTGTACCTAGTATGGATCCTATCTTTATGCCACTTTACAGAATGGCGCCTGCAGAGTTGAAAGAGCTCCATGAGCAGTTGCAAGATCTTCTTGATAAGGGTTTTATCAGACCTAGCACATCTTCTTAGGGTGCACCGATGTTATTTATGAAGAAGAAAGATGGTAGTCTTTGACTTTGTATCGACTATAGACAGTTGAACAAGGTCACCATTAGGAACAAATATCCTCTTCCAAAGATTGATGACTTATTTGATCAGCTTCAAGGAGCTCAGTGTTTTTCTAAGATTGATTTGAGGTCAGGGTATCATCAGTTGAGGATTAGAAGTGGAGATGTACCTAAGATTGCTTTTTGGATGAGATATGGCCATTATGAATTTTTGGTGATGTCTTTTGGGTTGACTAATGCTCCAACAGCCTTTATGGACTTGAAGATTCGGGTATTTAGGCCGTACTTGGATCGATTTGTGATTGTCTTTATTGATGATATCTTGGTCTATTCAAGAAGTAAAGAGGAGCATGCAAGGCATTTGAGGTTTGTGCTTCAAACTTTGAGGGATCATCAATTGTATGCTAAATTTTTGAAATGCAAGTTTTGGTTAGGTCAAGTGGCATTCTTAGGCCACATGGTATCCAAAGATGGCATTCAAGTGGATCCCAAGAAGATTAAAGCAGTTTCAGAATGGGAGAGTAGTTGCTTATGCTTCACGTTAGTTAAAGAAGCACGAGCAGAACTACCCTATCTATGATTTAGAAATGGCAGTTATGGTATTTGCTTTGAAGATATGGAGGCATTATTTATATGGTGTGACTTGCGAGATATACACCGACCACGAGAGCTTAAAGTACATCTTTTAGCAAAGAGACTTGAATTTGAGACAAAGGAGATGGATGGAACTTCTTAAAGATTACGATTGCTCTATTGTTTACCATCCTGGTAAAGCAAATGTTGTCGCTGACGCACTAAGTAGGAAGTCAGTAGGCAGTCTTGCACACATCAGTATAGAAAAGAGGCCAATCATTAAGGAGTTGCATGAACTAATTGGTCAAGGATTGCAATGGAAGATAACCAAGAAATGTCTTTTAGCTCAATTCAGAGTACGATCAGTGTACTTAGAGAGAGTTAAAGCAGCTCAGAGAAGAGATCCTCAGTTGCAGAAGATTATGTTTGAAGTGCTTAATCCAGAGACTTTGTAATTAACAGTGAGGGCACGTTGCATTTGGGCACAAGGCTATGTGTACCAGATGTGGATGAGTTAAGAAAGGAGATTATGGAGGAAGCTCATTTTTCTGCTTATAGTATTCATCCAGGTTCTACCAAGATGTATCATGATTTGAAAGATACATATTGGTTGAATGGGATGAAAAGAGACATTGCAAAATTTGTGTCCAAGTGTCTTACTTGTCAGCAGGTGAAGTTGGAACATTAGAGGCCTTCAGGATTGTTGCAGTAATTGCCCATCCTAGAGTGGAAGTGGGATATGATTGCTATGGATTTTGTAGGTGGTTTACCTCGTACATCAAGTGGCTATAATGTAATATGGGTGATAGTTGACAGATTGACAAAGTCAGCTCACTTTCTGCCAATTAAGAAGACGTACTCTACTAACAGGTTAGCAAGGTTGTATGTTAACCAGATTGTTTGTCTTCATGGAGTACTAGTGAGTATAGTGTCTGACAAAGGAGCCATATTTACTTCAGTCTTTTAGCAAGAATTACATAAGGCTTTGGGTACAAGGTTGGACTTCAGCACAGCTTTTCATCCTCAAACTAATGGTCAGTCTGAGAGGACCATTCAGACTTTGGAGGATATGCTTCGGATGTGTGTGATGGATTTTTGTGGTCAATGGGACACACACTTGCCATTGATTGAATTTTCATATAACAACAGTTATCATGCTAGTATTGAAATGGCATCGTATGAAGCATTGTATAGAAGAAAGTGCAAATTGCCTTTGTATTGGGAAATTGGTGAGAGACAGTTGACAGGACCGGAATTGGTACAAGTCACTTCAGAAAAGGTACCCATCATTCAGAAGAGATTAAAGATAGCCTTCAACAGACATAAGAGCTATGCAGACCCTAAGAGTAAGGATGTGTCATTCTCTATTGGAGACTTGGTGTTTTTTAAAGTGTCTCCAATGAAGGGAGTGATGAGGTTCGGTAAGAAGGGTAAGTTAGCTCCCAGATATATCAGACCCTTCGAGATTCAATCGAGTGTTGGAGAAGTGGCGTATCGACTGGTGTTACCGCCAGAGTTGTCGCAGATCCACCCAGTGTTTCACGTCTCGATGTTAAGGAAGTATGTTCCCGATCCTTTGCATGTTGTTCAGGTTTAGATAGTGGAGCTCAATGAAGATTTGGCGTATGAAGAGTACCTAGTGGCGATAGTGGATCGACAAGTTCGACAACTTCACACTAAAAGATTCCAATGGTGAAAGTGCTGTGGAACAACCATACGGTGGAAGATTGCACGTAGGAAACCGAGGCAGTGATGCAAGTGGCATATCCCTATCTTTTTCATTTATAAAAATCTTGTACTCCTTTTGTTTTATTTAAAAATTCGAGGACAAATTTTTATAAGGAGAAAAGATTGTAAAAAACCGAATTTATTTTAAAATTACAATATATATTTTTGAGACTTGCACTGTTAATAAATATTTTAATAAAAATTGAGATTATTATTTTGTGAAATTAAATTTGAATATTTGGTGATGAGAATTATTTTAATTATTATTTATATAAGAGTGTAAATTTGATTTTAATAAATTGTTGATTAAGTATTATTTTGCATTTTATTGAGTATATTATTTATATATATGTATAGAGATTGGTGGTAAAGTAATATTTTATTATTATTAAAAAAAATGACAAAAGGATAGCAGAAAAAAAAATTGTGCAGCTTAAAATTTTTTCCTTTTCTTTTCTTTCCTTTCTTCTTCTATCCTTTTTTCTTTCTTTTCCTTCTGCCATTTTCAGCCACCATCCTGCCACCGACTCCTCGCCACTGCAGTTAGCCACCACACGTCATCTCGTTGTCTCCATCCTCTTCTCTCGGTTCAGTTCAGTTCAGTTCAGCCGGTTTTCTTCTCTTCCATGGCCAGCGACTTTTCCGGCGTCCCCAGCCGGCAAGCTTGAGTTCTTTAGCTTCCTCATCCTCTAGGCTTCTCAATTCCTTAATCTGTTTAAGGAATTAACTCCGGTAAGTCTCTTAAAAATTGATTTTTAGTTTATGTGTTCTTGGGTAAAGGAATGATGAAACTAACTCGATCTAAGACACAAGAACACATAAACTAAAAATCAATTTTATAGAATATGTGTTGCGTGCTTTCAATATATTAGAATAATGGTTTAGGGTTCTACCGATTTTCTACCAAAATAAACAGTTTAAATATTTTATACGAAGATTTCATATTAAATCTATTTAAAAAGTTTTAAAGAGACTCGATATAATATTATCAAGAAAAGTAAATTTTAATAATTATAATTATTTTACTCAAACAAGTATTTTAATAAATGGTTTTTAAAACCAGCATGCATTTTATAAAATTGATTCACTTAGTGAGGTCTGATTCCCCTCAACTTATTTTTTTCAAGAGCTCACAGTCAGTCTTTTTGTACCTCTTCCTTGTGCTAAGTTCGTTTTTCACCGGCTGCATTGTGTATGTTAATTTAGATTGTGTACTGAGTTATTAAATTCTAGACACCGCAGTAGTTAAATTCATAATATGTATTATCAGTATTCTATTTGTACCTGACTTTTAAATATTGTATTTGAATGATATTGTATTTAAAGAATATTGTTTTATGATTTTAATATTGTGCATTTATTATTTTATTATTAAGTACATTAGTTTATTTCCACGAAAAATTTTTAAGACTTGTTACGGGATTCGATTACTTTATGTATCCTCATTCCCTAGTGCCGGTCACGAACCTTCAATTCGGGTCGTGACATAGTCTATTATTTTTTAAAAGGACGATGTTATACATATAAGTGATAACTTAGATCGGGAAAAAAAATTTCCGTTGGAATATATTATTATTAACGGTGATGATAACCTTATGTATAGGTTGCAAGTGTTTTTTTTAATTTCAATCTAATGGCCTATAATTTATGTTGTAATTCATTAGTTAAAAAATTAAAGGTATTTATGACTTCAAGGCATAGTAAAAGCCCCCATATATATATATATATATAGATTAAATGTTGAGCTCTAATGTCATTAAATATAAAATTTAATAAATGTGTCTTTTCATAATTCAACATTACCCCTGAAGGTTTATGTGTTGAGCTATTAAAATTCATAATATTTTTCTATATAAGAAATATAAAAAATTATTTTAAAATACATATGTTCTATTCTATGTAAAACACTCTAATTCCATTATATCTAAAACATTATTTTTTCTTTCCAACAAAATTATGTATTTTATTCTAATTAAAATATTTTTTAAACTATTTTCTATTTTTTATTTTATTTATTCAATTATTATTATTATTAATATAAATATTAAAATTAATAAAAAAATACTAAAATAAAATAATTGTAATAACTTTTTAAGTTCAAATTTTTCTATTTAATTAAATTGTAGTTTTAATTTATTAAAATTATTTAATTAATTATTTTCATATAAATATATTATTTATAGTCTATGTAAAACACGAATTTAGTGCTAGTTAAAATATAATTTGTTATCTCACTTTATTTATCTAGCAGCAACGCGCAAGCCACTGAGAGCACACAAAAGCAGTGTAATATTTTCCTTTATTTTTATTTATTTTATTATTGACTTATTTTATTCTTATTTTTGTAATAGCCTAGTTTTAGAGTTTCCTAAACTCTATCTAAACATCACTTGCGAGTTGCAGGCATCAAGTGCCCAGGGTGTTCAAAAGAAAAGAGAGCAAAACTAGTTTATGGAATTTAGTCTTTGTTACCGTTTTTTTTGTTGGATGGAATTTCTATTTTAGTTAAAACATTTGTAATAAGCATTTAATGCAATTTTCAACAATAATAAAAACAATCAATTCCATCTAATTTAAGCATAAAGCAATTATACATCTTGCTTCTTACATATCTTTTATCATTAATTGGCTTGCCCTTGCAAGTTTTCCAACTAACTATTTTTTTTCTCTCTCTCCCTTTACATGTCCTTAACTTTTGCTTGGACCGCCTCTTTCAAGGTTTTCAATCCAGCAAGACTTTTATTTATTTTTCTATTTTTTGTCTCTAATTTTTTCATAGATAGCCTCTTTTGAGGTTTTCTCTCTAGCAGGACTTTACAGAAAGTACTTCTTCAGCTTGTCCAGGTTGATGGGATCTTTGAACTTATTTTCTTCCAGATCAGACAGGATAGCAGCGCCCTTGGAAAATAGCTTCTTCACCAATTATGAACCTTCCCAATTTGGCTTAAACAATCCATTTCTGATATAGCTGAGAGTGATACATAGCTTTCATCCTCTTCTCATCTAGTAACGTCAGCTGCGCCAACTAGATTTCCACCCATTGATACTCAGGGATTTTGGATTCAAGGAGAACCATCAGTGATTGAATTTCTACTTCCACTGGCAATACAACTTCACACCCATACACTAGAGAATACGGAGTAACTCTAGTCGATGTTCTAGCAGTGGTCCTATATCCTTATAATTAAAAATTTTCTGCATCTTTATTTGCCTTGCCCTTAACTTTTACTTCTTTTCTTGACCTGGTGTTTTAGAGATAAGTATCTCTTGAAAACTCATTTAAAAAGTTAGGAAGTTTATTAAAAAAAATTTATTGTGCAAATTAAAGCTTTAAAAACTTTATCTTTACATTTTTTTTGAACTTTTTGTTGTAATCAATTCCTTGAAAGTTGGGGTGTGTCAGAGATAGGTTTCTTTCTTCCACTTATTCTTTGGAGGATCTATATTTGGGTTATTATTGAGCCTTATTCAAAAACACACTATGAGAGTGGTTTATACTGAGTCAAAAAAACATAAGTTGTAAGGTTTGGTACGAGCTATTGGATACACCTTGCAATTGATCTTATTAATAAGATTGGAGTGGAAAATTAGAAATTTTAATTTGATAAAGCTAGGGAATGGATTAAGATTATTAGAATTTGAACCACAATAAATTGAAGTGTTCTCTTTTCTTTCCTTTCATCAATTTCTCTCTAATTTGTCAATATTCTTTTAATTTCTTAAATTTTGGATTATCAAATTTAAAATCTCTATTCACCTCCCTCTAGGATCTTTTTCAAATGTAGGAGTAGCACCAGTAGTCACCTCCCTCTAGAATATTTTTCAAATGTAGTAGTAGCACTAGCAGTCACGCCAACATTATGATTGAGGAAGAACCCTAGGATATTCATATTAGTGCAATGACTAAAAAGGAGCCCTATTAAGATATTCATTAACTAATTGTTAACAATCTGATTATCAAATTCGTTCTCAAAAAAAAAAAAAAAAATCTGATTTTCAAATTCGAGCAAAACTGAATACCATGAAATCCTATAATGAACCATTTCATAAATTTTAAAAAAATTGTTAGTTATGAAAGGAAATGGCAAAAAAACTTTGAAAAAATTAGGAAATTTAGGATAAAAAAAAGATAAAAATAAAAACAATATGATAAAAGATTTATTTTAAATTTTTGTAGTTATTTGTATCATTTTTACTTTTTTTGAGATTTTGTTGTAATTTGTCAGTTTTCTTAAATGTTGAGCTCTAAAGTCATTAAATACAAAATTTAATAAATGTCCCTTTTCATAATTCAACATTTACATTAAAGGTTTATGTGTTGAGTTATTAAAATTCACAATATTTTTTATATAAAAAATATAAAAAAATTATTTTAAAATACATATGTTCTATTCTATATAAAACACTCTAATTCTATTATATATAAAATATTATTTTTCTTTTAATTAAAATTATATTTTTTATTCTAATTAAAATATTTCTTAACCATTTTTTATTTTTTATTTTGTTTATTCAATTATTATTATTATTATACGTATTAAAAATATATATGTACTCTTAATAAAAATAATAAAATAAAATTATGGTAATAACTTTTTAAGTTTAAAATTTTATATTTAATTAAATTTTAATTTTAATTTTAATTTATATAAATTAATTAATTAATTAAATATAAATATATTATTTATAGTCCGTATAAAATACGGAATCACTGCTAGTTAAAATATAATTTGTTATCTCACTTTATTTATCTGGCAGCCATGTGCAAGCCACTCAGAGCACACAAAAGCACTGTAATATTTTCTTTTATTTTTATTTATTTTATTATTGACTTATTTTATTCTTATTTATGTAGTAGCCTAGTTTTAGAGTTTCCAAAACTCTACCTAAACATCACTTTCACTTAAAAAAAATCTCTTTTGAGAGAAAAAAAAAGAGACCTAATAAAAAAAATTTCCGTATCTTTATTTGCTTGCTCTCATCTTTTACGTTTTTTCTTAACGTAAATGTATTATCTATACCCAACCTATTGTACCCAATTATTGAATATGTAATATAAAAATATGTGTATTTTTTCATTGGCTAATTTTAAAGCACCCATTCTATGTGTCACACATTCAACGGTTTACTATAATAGACTGGATGTAGATAAAAATCTTCCTTTATTGACATAGTATTTTAGAGGCAGTTAATAAAATTAAGTAGACATTGTTTTTTTTTAAAAAAAAAACACAAAAATAAATCAAACATAATTTCCTTTGCATTTTTTAGGTGATTTAACAATTCAAGTTAATTCCAACAATACAACAACATTTCTTGAAAATAACCATTTTACAAAGTGGATCTGAGGGTAAAATTCTACATCCTTCTCGTTAGTTGTCTTAAATTTTTTTTATTATCATTTTATTGTTTCTTTATTTGAGTTATTGATTTTTCCTTTTTTTTGTTTTTATTTGTGCTATCTTTCATTTTGTTGCTCATATTTTTATTCGCATTTATTCTTTCATATGTTTATGGTATTTTACTTATTTAATCATTTGCTATTTTATTTTATTTTGCTTTGTTTGATTTTAATTTTTTCTCAATTTTGTTACTTAACTAATATGGATTAATGAAAACGAATTAAATTTAATAATTATTTAAATTTCAATTATTATAGTAAAATTAGACTATTTAGTGTTTTTAAATGATTTCAATTAATTCTGAATTTGATTTAGTTTGATATTCTTGTTTTTTTTTTATTTGAAGCAATTTTAATAAATTTGGTAATTAATAATAACATTGGTATAATTGATTATCATATATTTAATTAGATTTAGACAAATTTAGTAAGAAACTATTTTTTGAAACTGGAAAATTTTATTAAATCAAATGTTCTCCCTAGCTAATACATGAGCAATAAAGTGTGGAGTTGAGAATCACTCGTACGAGTAGCTCCTACACAAAAATAAATTCCTTCATTCGCAGATCTATGAACAAAATAAATAGACATTTGATTAAAATGTTTAATAGAAAGCAACAATCCACCTCAATGAGCAAGCCAAAAGAAACCACATTCACAGAATTTTGTAGGCATTCCACAAATATAATTTAACAAGTGATTAAATTTAATTAATTTGGTAGAAGTTTTAGAAATGGTAATATATTTTGCTTGATTTGAGACTGTTATATTTCTTTTCTTATACATCTCAAGTATTCAAGATATTATTTTGACATATGATCAAGTTTATTTTCATGTTTTATTTTAATTTTAGATATTATTCTTTTTTGTATTTGATTTTCTTTATTTGCTGATCATGATTAGATTCTTTCCGTACAGAATCATAGAATGAGTTAACTAATTAATTACATTTAAATTTAATTGTTTAAATGTATTAGATTTTTTTTTTAATCTTTTAGATCATCTCAAACCCTATTAAGGATTATTGCTGTAATATTAGTTGACTTACCTTAGTTAGCATATGCTATAATTATAATTCCTCTAACATAGGAGAATAATGCTAGAAATTAGCTCTAATTTATTCCATATATAGACCTATACTCTGATATATATACATGTTGTAATGTTGTTATTATCAATACACA
>CATIWM010014495.1:0-17902 GCA_949671775.1 Mallotus repandus | reverse complement strand
CTGTACTCATTTTACTCTGTTTTAAAAATATTTTCAGATAGCAGGGCTTGATAGTTGGTGAACAAAGTTGAGTGAGTGTAGATAGAAGTTCAGAATAAGGTTGGCCAACATCCTTGTCAGTGAAGCCTTGTATTTTATTTTAATTAATTTTTTGTCTTGTCTTTATAAAGTACTGTAAAAGAATATTTGAAATTAAACGATGGTGACTAGTTTATATGTAAAACAACTGTTTAGAAATATGTTTTGTATTATCTTAATAATATTTTTCTCTACTATGTTTTCTAGTTACAAAGAGTTATATCATTTTAACTTTCTTTAAAATGATGATGAAATTTCCTATATTATTTGAATATTGTATACATATTTTACTATTCATAAATATGTATTGTACTATTCATAAATAGTAATTTACTATTCATAGATACAAAATTTTAAAAAAAAATTTCTAAATCTTCAATTGTAACGTATCACACCAAACTTTTCCAAGATATTATTTCCAATTTTATTAGTAATGTTTATAACATAGTTTAATTGAATTAAACGTTTTGTTGAATGGTTGGTTTTAAATGTCCATCTCGGGCTACGTGAGACGAGGTGTGACATATTTTCTTGTGATATAGTTACGACATTGTATATTAATCAATTGTCACTTGAGCACTTCTACAATATCTTAAAGGTAGGATACCATAATAAGTAGCCCATTTTAAAATCATTACATGTCTTCAATCCTCAATGGAGTCACCACTATGAGCTAGGTAGAGGCAATTGAAGATCAAAGTGAGATGTGACCATGACACTAGAAAGAGAATCAAATATGCCTTCCAAAAGGATGAAGCGAGAATCCTTTCAGAAACTCAAACAAGTCTCATGTAAGTAGTCGTCAAAGTGAGAGACAAGCTCGACATTTAGTAAAAATCATCCTCTAGATGGAGATTATGAGTTCAAAACAATTGTTTCTACTTAGCTAATACATGTTACACTTTTCACGTCACTCTATTTTTCTCAATGAAAAAATATATACAAACACACATTCATCCATCTGTAGCATAATAATGAAAAGTATGAAGAAAAGAATAATTACAATTATTTACATGACCTTTTTGGTAAATACATTAAAAAAAATTGCAAAAGAGTGTATCTAGCCCTGATTATAATAAAACCCTAGAAAACAAAGGTTAACATAATAAGATTTACATTTATTTGCTATCTACAGTATCCACAAAAGGTAAAGTAACAAAAATAATTAAATAGGCGAACAACAACAGGATATCATTAAAACAAAGGCAGAAATAGCAAAACATGGTATTTATAATGGAAGATAAACCTAAGACATATCAACAGCCTAAATATATTCTATTACAAATTATTAAAAATCCAAACTTACTCCAGGCTAAATTCTCAATATTTTAACATTTTTAAAGTAATTTTAATTAGAAGACTTACGATATTAATTTTGTAAAAACTAATTAAGTCATAACATTTTATTAAATCATAAATTTAATTTTGCAAAAATATATATTAAAGTTTTGAGAATGGATTTTCTATGTGTTGAAATCGGTGCGTTGACTCGACACTATTTGGATTGCAATCTTGTTTTTCTTGTTATGGGAAAACATAGGAACAGTGAGGGGAATTCTTGAAGAGCACTTAGGGATGACATAAATGTACTTACAACATTAGAACGCAGCTAGGAGAAATAGGTAGTCATCTCTCAGTATCACTCGAGAAATTTGTCGGTTATTGACTAGACAAACTCAAATCCCTTGCTTGGAACCAAATCCGCCTGCAGGATAAAGCAATTGGCTTCAAATGTCAATATCAGTAGAAGTAGATTCATATAACATGAGATATCTCCATATTGCCTGGATGGAGAGCAGGACCAACCTCACTAGTTAAATGTAAACACAATATAGGCACATAAGCACACCAAAGCAATATATAAGATGCATGAGTATGGTTTATGTATGAGCATGAGAATTATAATACATAGGCATGGAAAAATGCATGACTAAAACATAAACATACATGCATGGAAATCATGAAAAATACATATAATAATGCATGTACATGGTATATCCTAAATTAGCATGGCAAGCATATGAAAATGTTGAACATTTACATGATCGATGTCTAGTTTTGACTTTAATAAATGATTTGAAGCTACTAATGATTGTTTCTAAGTGTGTCCATTAAATAGTTTTGAAGTTAAAGACTTCTAAAGTTCATTCTAAATTCCTCCAATACAATCTCAACAATTGTGATTCAATAATTACAAAGTTTAAATCATATTATCATCAATTATTTATAAAATTAAATTTATCTAACTTAGAAGAAAAAGATCATTTTTATTAGATCATAAGACCTTTTAATCAATAAAAAATATATAAAAAGTTAATTATTATTTAAAGCATTATTTACTCTTTTTTTTAATAAACTCAAGTTTCAAAATATAAAGGAATTTTTTCAAAACTAATCAAAAAATTGAGAAAATTAATAAAAATACGGTTAACATTTTTTAAAAAAAACAAGGTTGTTACAACCCATATTTTTATTTAAATTATTAAATTAAATTGTGGATTTAATGTGTTAATTATTATTATTTTATTTTATGAAATTATTATTTGTGTAATTTAGTAAATTTTATTATTTGTGTTAATAGTATTAGGTTTAAATATTATATGTGTATATATTATTTGTAGTTGAGAGATATTTTGGAAGAAAATAATATTTATAATATTATTTTAAAAAACATTTTTTTTCTCTTCTTGTTCTTCTTATTCTTCTTCTTCTTCTTCCCCCACCATATCTGGCCACCCATCAATTGCCAGTCACCACCAACCACCACCGGACGTCACCACTGGCCACCGGACGTCACCAGTGGCCACCGGATGACATGACCAGCTCCTCCTTCCTCCAGCCATCTCCTTCCCCTTCTCCTTCTTCATTTTCGCTTCTTGGCCAGAACTTGCAGAAACCATCGTCGCTGCCTCCGGCCACCCCTTGACTCTCTGTTGGTCTCGTTTGAATCCTTACCTCTTGCACTTCATTTTCACCAAGTCAATTTGTCCGAGTAACTCTGGGAACGAATCCGATTTTAGGTAATTATTTTTAGGATGATTTTTAGTTAATTTATTTCTTTGAGCTTGAATTTGATTTATTCAGATATAGTTGCTTTGAGATTATTTGATCTAGAGGTTGTGATCTTGCTAATTGTTATTTTTATTTATTTTTCTGAAAATTTTGAATTTTTCGGGTCTCGGGGATACTGTTCATGTTACTACTCCGGACTCGGGATATTTTTATATTTTTAATAAATTCTATTAATTATGTAGATTAAACGTTGTGAAGAAAGTTTTATGAAATTGTGTATGGATTTTAAGATATGAATTTTTAAAAATTATGTTTAATTGTGTATTTTTAGAGAAATTATTGTATTTTAGTATTTAATTTAATTTTAATTAAATTTATTGTTAATTATTATGTTTTAAACTGATAATAAGGGTATAAAAATAATTTTTCTAATTATTTTTTCAATTATTTGTTAATTAACAGTAATTTTGGGAAAATAAATGAAAAATGAATTTATTTATTATTTTTCAAGCTTAAATAAGTTTTTTATAATTTTTATGATATTAATAAGTGATTTTAATAATTATTTACAATTTATGCTAATTTAATTGTATAATAGGAATTTTATGTTGTTAATGGATTTTATTAGTAAATATTATTTGTGAACTGGAATTTTTATTATTTATTTGAAAAATAAAATTCTTTAATATTTTTATGATACATTAATGATTTGAGAAAGTTATATTATTTTTATGTATATTGTTGTGTTGGTTCTCGGTTTGGCGTAATTGATAGTTTGGGGGCCCAACCCGAGATGTTGAGCCTTAGAATATTTTGAAGTGTGTTTGTGTGCAGGTTTAGCTCTACTTTTAGTAGAGAGATATCCATTTTACAAAGGAGACTACCAAATTTTCGGTAGAATTCTCGTAAAACGTGACATCAGGTCGGTCCTAATTTTTGAGTTTTAGTCGAGTTGTGTCATAGATTGAGTTGTTCTTTAATAATCTATAGAGCATAAAAAATTAGAAATATATTTCTAATTATTTATTTCTTTATTATTATTTCCTTTTAGCTGCACCGCGAGCTAACCCTTTAGGACCAGGCTAGCCGAACCAAATTAGAGTGCACTCAAACTGTGAGTTATTATTATATGTATGTATGAATATATTATTGGCATCCATGTTTTAAATAAATGTAAATTTTAATATGCTATTTTGTATTCATTTTTAAATATTGTTAATATCACATTATTTTATATATATGATTAATATATATAAATGCAATCATTATTTGTGTATTTTGGATACCGTGCATATTTTATATAATTTCAATATTTATTTATTTATTTATTTATTTATTTTTGAATAAAATATTTTTGAAGGATAGTCGTAGAACGTGCTACCTAGTGGGCTACACTAGGACTGTGTGTGCACTGGAACGTTAGAATGCTAGGTTTAATAATTGATAGATATTATGGAATTTATGATTTGAATTATGGATTATCCAGATTGTCATGACCCAAACCCGAGAGTCATGACCGGCGTTAGGGAACAGGAATTCACACGAATCTAGAACCCGTAGCAAGCCTTAAACATAACATTCACACTAAACATAACCACAAATATGCCTCAGAATTTAAAACTTTTTATAACATAAAGAAATTCTCCAATATTAATATCTCAATAAAATATTTTACAACAGACGAGTACATAATCTCAGTCAAAATTATTATAATGTACTACAACAAATACATACTACTACTACAGCATCTAATTAATACAAGAAAGGATAGTCTATAATTTACATAAACCAATCGGAGAAGAAAGAGTATGGCAAAGAGAACTACTATACGAGGTCTGACTATAAGGATCCTGAAAAAATAATTGAGGGGGTCAAACATAATTGAGTGAATTATTATTATATATATGCATGTAACCTAATCCACGCACACACAAGCATCAATAATAATATTCATATATTTATATTTATATAAATATACATACAATCCACACAAATGCTTGAAAATATTTTCGTAATTTATTTTATTGGAGGATCAAAGCAGAACCCTAATATTTTCGCATCCTCAATCGTTGAACCTCACTAGCCAACATGATCACTTAAATACCAAAATATTTCTCTTTTCCAAATTGACAGTGGACTGGCCCCGAGTCACTGAGTCAACGAAGCTCCCGCAGTCTCACTACCGGCATGAATGGCCCCGAGACACTAAGTCAACTGAGCTACAGCAGTCACGCTTCTCAACCACAATTCTCAATATAATCATCATATCATTTCACATATCAATCAATATATCATAACCTAGCATCTAGAGTACTGTTGCGCAACAGTCCTAGTGTGGTCCACTAGGTAGCACTTTCTACGACTATCCTCCAAAAATATTTTATTCAAAATTAAATAAATAAATAATTAATTAATCATAAATATACGCATCCATATTACGGAATTAGAATTTGCATTTAAATATTCTTACGAAGACGTATATATGCATGTATGACCATATTCATGAAATATAAATGTATGCATATATAACATCATAGTAAATAATAATAAATTCATATTCATTCAAAATATGGATGCCAAATCATGAATTCTACATGCCATGCATACATATAATAATAACTCACAGGTGTGCGCTTCTCTACTCTAGTTCGGCTGGCCCGGTCCGGAAGGCCTAGCTCGCGGTGCAGCGGTCTCGCTTCCTTCCTCTAATTCTGCTATGCTTTGTGTTTTTTTTTATGAATGACGAGACCCAATAAGGATAAGGAGAAGTGGAGAAGATATTCTCCAAAGAAAATTCTAGAATCACACTTTAAGCCTCTAAAAAAGAAGACACCTGCACCTTTATCCTTTTTCTTCACTTTAATCCTCAAATATTTCTTTAATGCAATCAAGTCCTAAATCAAACTAAACTTTTGTGACAATTTGGTCCTACTCTACTTCTAGTCTCTAACATATAAATATATACATATTTTTAATTCTAATTTATTATTCATATTATAAAATATTTTTTTGCACACATGTGACAATTCTCCATCACTAAAAAAAAATTTGTCCTCGAAATTCTATATGTACTTATTATAATACCTTAATCAATTAAATTACCTTATTATTACTTCAAATCTTCTTAAAGCCAAAATTGTTTATTAAAACTCTTCATATCACTATACAATTTAACAACATATTTTTACTAATAACGTCTGTTATAACTTTTACAAATATACCACAAATGACTCAGACTTCATTCTAAAACCTTGAGTTTATAGTCTTAATTGTATTTTATTTATTTATTTATTTTTCACTGTCTTACTATCCACTCTTTACAACACCACATAAATCAGCAATTCTTTTATCTTTGCTTATACTAATTACATATTATTTATTAAGAACAGTCACCATAAACTTTACTTATGTACCTCAAAATGAATTAAACGTGCTTTATAAATCTTGAGCTCATAACCAATCATTATTATTATCTTTTCTCTGCGTTATTCTTATAATCACTTCTTTTCCTCAAAACTCATTATCTCAGTTATTATAACTAATAACCTTTTCCTGGTATTCTTCTCACCACTACACCATTTATCTGTTTCTTCATTTATTCCTCCTAATGATCATGTTCCTATACACTATGGCACCTTTAACATTTATTCTCATAGCTATACTTACATCCACTAGTCATCAAAATCTTATAATAGAATTCCAATATGCATCACAAAATCTAGTTTGCTAGCTCTTTAACTCACCATTGAATAGCCACAAAGTTTTCAATGTTTCTTATTATCAGCAAAACGCACCAAACATACGCTCACTATTTATCATTGTAAATATTAACAACAAGATATTACATACATACTATTCGAGATTCCTTCTTACTTATTCAATTCATCATCAATCTTAAGTCTAATAAAAAATTTGACTATCACACTTCCATATTGCTATTCTAATACATTACTCTATTCATATGTTATGCTCAAAATTCTCAAGGTAACTAACATAGCTTAAATGATGCAATCTCAACTCAAACTTGAGACTTTCACTTAATCTCCAAAAATATGTACCTATTTCTTATAATTTCAATAATTAAATTCTCAAGTCAACTTTTCTTATAACTACACTTTTAGTTTTCTTAAGCTGAAACCACTCCAATTAAAATTAAAAGTCTGAATTATATTTTCTTACTCCGCACATTTACTTATGCAACCATTATCTTGTTGTATTCGCACCTTATATAATTTATGAATTATGCACATAATATCATATAGCAATCCTTATGACTTGCTAAATTCTTATGATTCACACTTACCCATAATGCTAGTGCCATATCATTACAAAGTTGCACTCAATAATTTATTCTAATTTGTTTAATACATTTCACTTTATTATCATTAATTTTCATATCAACCGTTAAGATCAAACCTAAATACAGTTAATATGAAAAGGCTCATATCACTATGATTATCTGAACTATAAGCAAATTTATTAAATTAATTAACCATACCTTTGTTTGCATCAGACGGTTTAGCCTCATCTTGTTCCGTCATTGTAAATATTTTAACTTGTGGTTCATGCCTAAAGACACTATTATGATCCTCTGGCTCATTCCATATGCTTCCAGCCATCCCACTGGCTTCACCTTGTCTAGCAACTATTATTGCATTTTGGGTGCATATGATCCTTTTTCAAACCTTTCTTTTTGCACCACTCTTGAACATTCTCGTGCATAATGTCCTAATCTATTACATTAAAAAAACCTAGCATCCTTCTTTGGACAACCACCAATATGATTAACCTTACACTTATTACACGATGACGTAGCAACTTTTCTTAACTGCACAAGAGTTGCCCTTGACTGTTGCCTTGGTGGAGCCATCGGCCGCCTCACCACTACCTAACTTCTCTGATTTTTTCTATTGCCTCCATTCTTATTTTTACCTTAAAAGTATGAGTGGAATCGTGACCTTTCATTCTCTATTTTCTTCTAAGATGGTCCTTGAGATTCCGATTGAGCAATAGCCCTAGCTTTTAAAGTTTGTTCCAATTTTTGCTCTAATTTTTCTTGCTCCATAGCTTTTTCCACCTAACCTCTAAATGCAGTATCCGTGTATAGATTCAATTTACTCCTCAAGATAATATGTAATCTATCTTTGAATTTTTCACTTTTCTCTTCAATAGGATGCATATCTTTAGCATATCGATATAAATCCTCAAATTTGTCCACATATTCCCTTATAGTCATTGATCTCTGAACTAAGGATATAAAGGATGCTACTTTTTCCTTTTTTTTTAGCTCGTTGTTAAGTATTCCCTATGAAATTTTTCTTTAAATATTTTCCAAGATAAAACTTCACTATACAAATTTCTTATTTTGGTCAACCAATCATCCACTTTATCGAATAATAACCCATACACATTGCTTATTCTTTCTTCCTTTGAGAGTTGTAATGTGTTAAAGGCTTTCTCAGTAATCTTTATCCACCTCTTCGCTTGACCAGGATCTAAAGTACCATAAAACTCATATGCTCCACACTTTTTAGCATGGTCAATCACATCTCTAAGCCTTTTATACTTTTTAGTTTCAGATAGTACCATTGTCATTGTGTGTGCTAACGCCGTAGTGTCAACTTGTACAATAGGTTGCATGGAAGGATTTGCCATTGGTCCTGTGGCGATTGACAGTTTCGTACTCTCCTCAAAACATTTCCTATGTTTGATATAGTTACCCTAAATCTTAAGCTTTCATGCTTGCTTTCAACTTGCTCACCTTGTGATTGTATTTGCCTCCTACTAGGACTCTCAGCCTAAGAAATCATATCATTTCTACCTTTGGGCACCATGCCCCCTTTCTCGACCTCTACCGCGACCTATTCCTCTATTTTGATTACCTACTCTGCCTCTTCTAATCCTTTTCATTTCTTGACAAAGTAAAATAAATTTCTTAATAAACTTCATCATTATTTATAATTTATTAGCTAAATATGCTAACTTCTACAAAATTCCAATAATTTTGCCATCAAGACATTAATCATTTTACTCATATCATCAAGGTTTCCATATTCCTTATTCCACACTGTTATTTTTCATGTCATTGCTCACTTAAACTAAATATCAAGTTTAAGCTTACCTACACATTTCATATATAGCCTTTCTCATCTCTACTCTTTCCCGAGTGAAATAAATCTACACTTATATAAATTCTCATAAAATATTATTTCATTAGTTAATATGTAGTTCAATCTCCATATTTAATATAATCCAACTCTTATATCATAAAATGGAATAAATCACTCCATATTCCATCCATCATTAGGATAAAGTTCCAATAAATTTGTTTATACCTACAATGTCCATCAACTATATTCAAATCCCCAATCCTTAAATTTCATGATAATTCACAATTTTTATTCTCATAGGATATTCCTATATATTTACATCCTTACCTCTACCTTAACATTTTTTTAAATCACATATATCATCCTTGTATCCCAAGATGGAATAAATCAATATGTGACTTCATTAATTACAACCTTCATACCCTATAAGCACACAATCTTGATGAACTCATCATCATCTACAAATTTTATAGATCTATGAACCAAGACCTCTAACTATGGTTCTACTTTGACATTCTACTTTGTCACCTTTAGTTATTGTCATCTTCCTGAAATCTAAAATCAAATCACATCAATGATCTATATCACCAAAATTTTAGTTCAACTATATCCTCCAATTTAACAACTCTTAGTTTCTATAGAATCCATTAAGCCAAAACTTCATAATCTAAACTTTTATACCTATCTCTGATACCAACTTTTTCACGACCCAAACTCGAGAGTCATGACTGGTGCTAGGGAATGGGAATTCATGAAAATTCGGAACCCGTAGCAAGCCTTAAACATAACATTCACACTAAACTTAACCACAAATATGCCTCAAAATTTAAAACTTTTAATAACATAAAGAAATTCTCCAATATTAATATCTTAATAAAATATTTTACAACAGACATGTACATAATCTCAGTCAAAATTATTATAACGTACTACAACAAATACATATTACTACTGCAGCATCTAATTAATATAAGAAAGGATAGTCTATAATTTACATAAACCAACTGGAGAAGAAAGGTCCGACAAAGAGAACTACTATACGAGGTCTGATTGAAAAAATAATTGAGGGGGGGCCATACATTACTGAGTGAATTATTATTATATATATGCATGTAACCTAATGCACGTACACCAAGCATCAATAATAATATTTGTATATTTATATTTATATAAATATACATACAATCTACACAGATGTTTGAAAATATTTTTCGTAATTTATTTTACTAGAGGATCGAAGCAGAACCCTAATATTTCCGCATCCTCAATCGTTGAACCTCACTAGCCAACAGGCTCACTTAAATACCAAAATAGATCTCTTTTTCAAATTGACAATGGACTAGCCCCGAGACACTAAGTCAACTGAGCTCCCATAGTCTCACTGCTGGCATGACTGGCCCCGAGACACTAAGTCAATCGAGCTCCAACAGTCACGCTTGTCAACCATAATTCTCAATATAATCATCAAATCATTTCACACATCAATCAATATATCATAACCTAGCATCTAGCGTACTGTTACGCAACAGTCCTAGTGTGGCCCACTAGGTAGCACGTTCTACGGCTATCCTCTAAAAATATTTTATTCAAAATTAAATAAATAAATAAATAATTCATCATGAATATACGCATCCATATTACAAAATTAGAATTTGCATTTAAACATTCTTATGAAGACGTATATATGCATGTATGATCATATTCATGAAATATAAATGTATGCATATATAAAATCATAATAAATAATAATAAATTCATATTCATTCAAAATATGGATGCCAAATCATGAATTCTACATGTCATGCATACATATAATAATAACTCACAAGTGTGCGCTCCTCTACCCTGTTCAGCTGGCCCGGTCCAAAAGGCCTAGTTCGCGGTGCAGCGGTCTCGCTTCCTTCCTCTAATTCTGCTATGCTCTGTGTTTTTTTTATAAATGACAAGACCTAATAAGGATAAGGAGAAGTGGAGAAGATATTCTCCAAAGAAAATTCTAGAATCACACTTTAAGCCTCTAAAAAAAAAAGACACATGCACCTTTGTCCTTTTTCTTCGCTTTAATCCTTAAATATTTCTTTAATACAATCAAGTCCTAAATCAAACTAAACTTTTGTGACAATTTCTAGTCTCTAACATATAAATATATACATATTTTTAATTCTAATTTATTATTCATATTATAAAATATTTTTTTGCACGAATGTGACACAGATTATGAAGGTTTTATTGAAAGGCATGACTGTTGTAGCTTAATGGACCTTTCAGGGTCTCGAGGCTAGTCCACTTACTATTGGATAAGAGAATGTTATTGGAACTAAGTGAGCCTAGTGGCCAGTGAGGATTTTGTGATTTAAGGATGCGAACTTTTAGGGTTCTGCCTCGATCCTCTAGTAAAATAAAATACAAAAAATATTTTTAAGCATTTGTGCAAGTGTATGTATATTTATATAAATATCAATATATGAATATTATTATTGATGTTTTTGTGTATGTGCATTAGGTTACATGCATATATATGATAATAATTCACTTAGTGAGTCTGACCCCCCTCAATTATTTTTCAGGATTCTTTTCGTCAGACCTTTCCTAGTAGTACTCTTCGCTGGTTTCTTCCCTGGCTGACTTATGTAAATTTTTAATCTAAACTTTCTTGTATTTATAGATGCTGCAGTAGTAGTATGTATCGATTGTAGTATGTTTTATTAGTAGCGACTGAGATTGTGTATTTGAATGTTTGTAAAATATTTTATTGATATATTAATTATGGAGATTTCTTTATGTAATTCAAAGTTTTAATTTTGAGGCATTTTGCGATTATGTTTCATGTGTGAATTGTGTTTAAGGCTTGCTACGAGTTCCAGATTCGTGTGAATTCCCACTCCTTAGCACTGGTCATGACTCCCAGGTTTGGGTCATGACAAAGGTATTGACAACAAAATCCTTTAAAAATATGGTTGGTCTCTCATAGACAAACAACAATCTAACAACTTAACAACCACCACAAAAGCTACTACAAATATAATGATCAACACCTAAAAATATTTTTTGGTTTTTTCTAATTGTTATCTTGTTGTTGTTTGGTTGTTGTTGCTGTGTTTTTAATTTTTGGTTGTTATCTAGTTGTTATTTAATTTGGTTCTTATCAGGTTCTTGTCATTGTTAAATTATTGCAAGGCTGCTATTGTTATTTTCTTATTATTTTTTTGTTATTGATAGATTATTATTAGGTTGTTGTATGTGTTTTTGCTTGTTTTATGTTTTTTCTTTATGTGTTATGAACTATTTTTGTTTACTTATAAATTTACACTATTTTAAAAAACTAAAAATAAATTTAAAAACAACATAAATTAGGAGAAAACAAAAATAACAACCGGACAACAACCAAATTTGAATAGCTCTATTTAACTCTATTTTATAAAGTGTAAATAGAGTAGAAAATAGCATGATAACAACCAATTAAAAACAATTGTAACCCTATCTTTAACATTGCATACATCTTGGTCAATTCATTCCATATAAAAAACTGAAGAATTTTCTTGCTTGATGTTGGAAAATTGCTAAGAATTAATAAGGAAATAGAGGGCCACTTTTGAAAATGTTTCTTTTTTTAGGAACTTTAATGAGAGGCATTTTTTCGTTTCACATTAGTTAACTTTGCTTGAATCATTTTCCTTCTTTATGGTTGTTGTTGTTGTTGTTGTTGCTACTTCCTATTATTCTTCTTCTTCTCAACCCAAGACGTATGATGTGTTTCCTGTTGATGTTGTTGATATTAATACAAGAGAAGATATGAAGAAGTGGAAGAGAAATGGTTGTGTTGTTGATGTTGTTTTTGTTGTTGTTCCTTATTTGAATTCAACAGCATAAACATGAAAAAAAAAACCATGTTATATGAAACATGGACAGGTTAAAAAATTTTATTGTAGAAAACAATTACTATTTGCCCCTTGAGGTTTGTTGTATTGTATTAAGTGGTCCCTCACTCTTAAAAATTATATCTATTTGTCCCTCACTTTTGATTCATTTACATTAAATAATCCTTCTATCAATATTTTCATTATTTTATTGGTAGAAAATGAGAAAAATAAAAGTGAAAATAGAAAAGAAAAATGAAAAAGTCACAAATACCCTCTTATGTATCATTGCCCATATTTTTAACGTTCCATTTTTACATGACCCTACAAGTGGATACTCCTCATCATCACCACCACCATCATAAGCAAACGCAGCAGTAACAACACAATCTTGCTTCTTCAACTCCTACCACTCCTACTCCAAATTCTTCATCTCCTTTATCTTTTTTTAACTTCTTCCTCTTCATCTGCCTCCACTTCCACATCAATTGCCACTACACCTCACCTTGTCGACTCATCTTTGGCTATCGCCACCAGTTCTAGGCCTTCTCTTTTAGACTCAACGAAGAAGAACCATCAGAGTAATTGTTATAATCCGACTTTTTACATATTATAAAATTTGATTTTGGGATTTGCAGTGTTAATAAATATTTTATTAATTTTGATATTTTATTATTAGTGAAATTTAATTTAAATTTTGGTATTGAATATTATTTTTTTAATTATGTAAATTATTGACTTAGTGTATTTAATACACTTTTAAAAAATTTTAAGTGTGTAAAAATATATGTGTAATTTAGAGGAAATGATAAAAAAATTAGAGATATTTTATTATTATATTATTTTAATACGCTTTTAAAAAATTTTAAGTGTGTAAAAATATATGTGTAATTTAGATAGTCCTTGGGTGGTAGGAAAATTTTTATATTTTTAATAAATTTTTTTTTGTATTTTGAACAAGTTTTATGAAGAAAGTTTATTGAAATTATATGTAGAATTTTTAAAGGTTTATGTGAAAAATAAATTTTTAAAAAAATTAGTATAAATGACTAAATTTTATATTTTAGTTGAGATTATTGTTAATTATTATATTTTGGACTATTTTTGAATGATATATAGTCTAAGGGAGAAAGAAGAGAACATGTACTTTTATGTAATATTTATATATATATATTACATAAAAGTGTGTGTATATATATATATATATATATATTAGATTGACATATCTGTACTTCAACTTCCATAATTTTTTACTTAAAATGTTTTGCCCCACTGTGTAAATATCTTTTGATTATTGCTAGCTATTATAAATTCTAAATTTATTAACTTGCATGCTTTTATTATATATTTTAAATGTACATGATTATTGTTTGAAACTATTTTATTAGATTTTAAACTGGTACACGCGCATAGTATCTATTTCGTATTTGTACATATATCTAGGCCCCGTCGTGTGGATCATCATAGTAATAGGTGCATTTATTATTATCATGCATCATTATTTGTTGTTGCATTAGCACATTGCATTGATATCTGAGATGGATGAGATCAATATATATATTTTGGTGGAGGAGTTCAGTATATATATTTTGGTAGCGCACGTACCTTTTATCTGACCTTTGGTTGTATGGACTATCATCACCCAGTAGTACTGTACCATGTGATTTCTTTAACTCTATAATTATTTATTATTTTTTAATTTGATATAAATGATTTATTTGTTATTTTAAGAATTTGGCATGTTTTAGAATATATCTGAATTGTGAAATTATTTGTACGTCCGGCCATTCCTAATTTGTTTTGTGTTATGATTATCATTCATTGAGTTTTAGCTCAAACCACGCCTTCTTGTTTTTTTTTTTTTAAGATTGGTAGTATGAACCATTTATGTTTCCTTCGGGCTTACACCTATTTTATTGAAGTTTGTTTTATTTTAGGATATTATTTTCACTTAGCACTTTGCAATTTACTATTGGGATGAGTATTTTTGTTGAGATTTATTAGTGTAAATTGGATAATATTTTCGTGAATAAACACCATCCTCAGTTTATCTATTAAAACTTAATATTTTGTAAGGCTTTCATGGATTAAGTAATATTTAATTTATGGGTTGGCCAAGACCAGTATTTGGATTGTGACAAAGTTGATATTAAATCTAGCTTATGTTCTTGTAAACTTGTAGAATTTAGGAATTGTATTTTCTTTTTATCATAATCCTTTGCTTTTACTCTATGAGTTCAACTATCTGTATTAGTTCAAGTTATTACTATTCTTATATCTATGTATCATTTAAAATGATAGGATTTTATGTCTTTCCCTTGTTGAGGTCAAGGTAGGGGTAGAAATGTAGCCAGAGATAAGGCTGCAACTACTTTAGAGATTGAGTGATATTGGAGTTATAACCACATCCAACTAGTGGGGCGCCTTCCCACAATATTGGTACATGTTAAGCTACTAGACAACGAACACAATCTGCCACTATTGGTCAGACATCTCAACCTACCACTATTGGTTAGGCACCTCAACCTACCACTGTGGATCAAAGTTCAGATCCTATTACTACAGGTCCAACATCATAGTGTATACATGCTGTTCATGGACCGCATCCTACTATTACCATTACACTAGACTTGGCTATTGGAATTTGGGGTGTTTGCCATGTAGTAGAGGCTATGACTGATTATATTACAAAGGGCAAAATCAGGGACATGCAATTTATGATAATTTACCGCATGGTCAAGCTAGATTTCTAAATATTCATGATTTTATTTAGCTAAGCCCTCTGACTTTTACTAGAGAGGATGCTTTTGTTGATCCTACTGATTTTATTGATGTTATAGAAGGGTGATATGATGTGGTGGGATGTAGCAACCATAGGATAGTATTATTAGTTGGACACAAGTAGCAAAGAGTTGTATATAGTTGGTATCTCTCCAAAAAGGCTGATTTTCCAGGTGAAGTTTTTCTTTGTCCTAAGTTTTGTGCATTATTACTAAAGAGGCTTCTTCCTCTTAATATTCAAGAGTGTTGGGTTCGTTTTTCAAAACCCTAATGGCCAATGATGAAAAAGCTATAATGTCTCATTAAATAACCAATTTGATGAAGAGAATTGAAATTCAAACAATTTCAAAATCCACCGAACCACTTAAACCTTACCCAATTACCAATTAAACCATTTTAAGACCTAATCAAACCTTGACCCAACCACTTTGATATTGAGAAAGAGGTTTGAGAAGAATAATCAAAGATAAGTTTATCCAAGTCGTATCTTCTAAACTAATAAGTACAATCCTATGTAAGACCTGTTTATAGTCTGTATTCTATAGTTTTAGTTTGGTTTTTATTCCTGAAGCTTCAGTTTAACCTCTAGAAGCCCTGATAACAAAAGTCAAACTTTGGTCAACGGAGCTTTTCAGTGTTCAAACAGAGCTCTCGGAGTTGAATTTCAGTCTAAAACTGTCTTATAAAATTCTAGTGTGTCAGTGGGTCCCATTTGGTAAAAAGTCAAATTTTGACCTCTGGCAGTCAAACTGAGCCCCACAATTATCTACCTCTGCTTGTCCTTATCCAAAAAGGGACACTTGTCAAAAAAGGTGCTTTCCAAGTAAGGAATATTTCAAATTTGGAATGTAGTAGGACAAGTGTGAACTTATTAAAGGGAGGGTATATACTATGACCTAATAACCTTGAATATTCAAAGGAATTTACAATAAATGTCATCACACATGTTTGCCTATAAATAGAAGCTTTGAGAAAAGATTTAGGGGGATTTTAGGAGGTGGAGAGAACCACTTCCATATAAAGAAAAATCTAGCACAAAAACCCCAAAATGATTACAAAATAATTCTCTCCAAAAAGCCTTTAGAAATTAGGAAAAATTAGGAAAAATTAGGAAATTAAGGGGAAACTATGCCAAAATTCCTTTAGACCTAATTTCTCTCTATTTTATTCTCAAATCCCTCTAAAAAATACCAAAATCAATCATCTATATTCAAAACCGAGCTCCATCAAATCAATTCCACACAAATCAAAACCAAATTCAAGCATAAACTCACAAAAAGCACCCTTTACCCTTTGAGTTTTAATCTCCATTCTCTACAATTAATTGGTGTTTCTTGGTGAGTTATTGCCTAAATTTTAAGGCTAAAAACTTTCAAGAACATCATATTCATTGATTCTCCTTTAATTTCTAGGGTTTGTGGCATTAAAATAGAGTTTTGAAGGTAAAGAGAGTGTAAATCCGCATTGTTCAAACATGAACAGTTGGATTTACACCAAGAACAACCTGACCAGCAATTGGTGGCCTAAAACCGGCTATTGAGGCTTTTATACCGGCAATTGGAGGCCCAAAAACTGGCTCTTCAGGTGGCAAATCCGGTTGTTCATCCACTTAATCTCAAATTACTCCGATGATGGTTTTTAAGGTTCCAAGGAGTGTGAGAATGAGGTACTTCATCAACAACTTGCAGCTTTGAGTGATGGATGCTTCAATGATGGTAGTTTTGATGTTAGAGCTTCTAACACAACTCAGATGACTAAGCTAGAGGATGGAGTCCACGGCCTCACACTGGAACTTTTTATTGACTGATGCATATATATGCTTATAATTTACTCTTTTCTGCCATCCGAACCCTTTTGCTGACTCTTATACTCTAGTGTTTCATCTTTAGTCTTTGAGTGTAGATTTACTATTTTTGCTCTAAATTGCCCCCCATTTTCTTATAGTTTTTTTTTCACAGAGATAGTGACGCTAGGGTCATTAGTACTCTTTGGGGAATAGAGCCACCTAAATTATTTAGGTATAAGAGGACACTAGACTTTACAAAATGAATCACAAAGGAGTGA
>CATIWM010014488.1:0-15975 GCA_949671775.1 Mallotus repandus | reverse complement strand
TGTTATGAAATGAGGCCCGAGTGCTTATGACCATATGGTCAATCTCAGTATTATAAAATGAGGCCCAAGTGGCTGTGACCATGAGGTCAATCTCAGTGTTATGAAATAAGGCTCGAGTGCCTTTAACCATTAGGTCAATCTCGGTGTTATGAAACAAGGCCCGAGTGCCTATGAAAGCTTGAGCTTTAATAAGAAGGTCTGAACATTACGCCTTTCGTGGTTTGAAAACCGTCATGTCTACTCGTGTGTCAGAAGATGTGGCATGTTTAGCGGCGTATTTGCAGCTGGATGGTCGTGTTTGTTGAAAGGACAATGATTAGATAGTTGTGCTATTGATGGCCTTTAATGTCAGACTGTTATGACTATTATACCCCTAGAATGATGAAGCATGGATGCTTTAACGCAGAGGGTATGTGGGGTCCATCCAGAACCTTCTTCGGATTGTAAGTTAAAGTTTAGATGGTTTTATAGATTTCACTTTTGCTTTGTGTTGCTTTGGGAGTTCTTCTTTTTTGTGTGTTTTCTCTCCTTCTTCTGTTTCTACTTTCAAGTTCTTCGCCATTGAGACTATTGCTTTCTCTTGCTATGAAGGGTTAACTCGTATTTTCCAAGTGAAAAAGAGCTTTCCCCTCTGCATTTTTGTTTTCTTTTGTTCATTTAAATCTGAAGTGATAATGGCTCCCTGGGAGCATGTTAAATCTGATTTATTTGAGTCTAAGGTAGTTGAGGGCATGTTAGACTGGTATAGGCGTCGATTTAGGGTTCCACAAGAATATTTGCTATATACTACTTATTAGAAGGCGCACGAGCCTTACCTAAATGCTGTAACAATGGTAGTTTACCAAGACCAATTAGAGGGTGGACTGAGATCTCCCGTAGATCCCTTTGTGAAGCTTTTCTTGTAGAGATATAATATAGCTCCGGGGCAACTTCATCCCAATAGTTATAGGATTTTAACAGGGTATATAGAGCTCATGCATAAGGAAGGTAGAGACCTAGACTTTGGCATGTTCCGTTTTATCTATAGTTTAAATAAGAAAAAAAGGGGAGCTTACATTTTCTCTATCGGCTGTTCCCTATCTGAGTCTGTTCGTGAGACTTTCGAATATACCCAAGTCTTGGAGAAATGAATATTTTATTATAGAACATCCGACGAAATTCTTTAGTATCTGACACTTATGGGTTGATGCATGCCATGATGTGAAATGCCTGAGAAAGTTACCTGACGAGGATTTGGACTTGATAAAAAGGCTTCATACTCGGAGCGTATTTGAGGGAACCTCGGCTAAGAATTGTTCTCAACATTACCTTCGAAGAGTATATAATGGGAATAGATATATTAATGGTAAGTGCTAATCTTCTTGAAGGTATATTCTAACTCTTCTCTTTTTCTTTATTTGTAGATGGCTGACTATTATACATTTACGGGTGGGATACTACTTTCAGATGCTGATTAAGAGCAGAGTCAAGATCAAAGGCTGGAGCCAGAGATTACTGACCTCACTCTGGAGCATGAGGACCCTTCTGAGACTAGAGTTGAGTAACACGTTGAGGTTGTAAGGGATCCTCTAGTTAAGCATGCTCGAAAGAGGGCTATTGGGTCTTCAAAGAAGCACTCCCAGAGCAAATGGATAGCCAAGGATGAAGAAGAGTTGGCAGAGAATGTGTTCATCAAGCATTTGAGACTTCATGGATGCCCGGACACTAAGAAGTGGATTCTGGACAAAATGAGTCCTCCGAGTGTCCTTAATCCCTAAGTTAGAGACCAATACGCTGAGTCCTTGCACTTGCTAGAGGACATGTAAATGTGGAAAGACATAAGAAGAGGCGAACTCTTCAACTCTCTAATGACATATGCATTAGAGGTAAGTCTTGATGCTGGCCTTTGAAGTTCATCATCAATATTCTAAATGTTGACCTCTTCCCCATTTCGTTCGTAGATGGCTCAAGGCTTGCCGCTAGCCAAAAATGAGCATTTTATCCTCCAGAGTGACTATAACTTTGAGGAGGCCGAGGTCGGCACCATTGCTGGGGACTATAAAAAAAACTGGGAGCAGCTAGGCGTGCAATAGAGCTTGCTGAAGCACAATTTGAAGAAGCCAAGTTTGAGGTTGAGTCCCGTAAAAAGAAGATCCAAGAGCTCTAGCATTCTAAGGCTCAGCTTACTGAGAAGGTGGAGAAGTAGGATTCGGAACTTACTGACCTGAAGGAAAAGCTGGCAAAAGAAAAGGAAGGTTGGAAGGATGACCTGAGGTCCTATTAAGATATGGTGTTAGGGTTTTTTAAAGCGTACAGGTCAGAGTGTAAAAGGATTTTGCTTGCTCAGCATCCTGATTTGGACTTCTCTGAGTTTGATAAGATAATGCCAAATGACTTGGCCAAATTGGCTACTGCAGATAATGTTGCCAATAAAGCGACCTAAAAGCACCGAAAGGGTTCAAGGGTTGCCAAAAAAGCAACCACTATTGAGGGGTCTGCTTCTGAGCAACCAGCAGGGTCTAACCATCCTAGGGAGACATCATCGGCTGAAGCTGACCCCACTGTCGCTGCTATTGTAGTGCCCAAAAATTCAACTCTTGAGGGTGTAAACGTTTCTTCAGACACTAGCTTAGTGCCCCATGAGTTTGAGGCTAATGCAAATGCTTGAAAGATTTTCCTCTTTTATATAAACAATTGAAAATGAATGAAGTAGTACTTTTTATTTTATTGGAATTCTTCTTTTGTCTAAGTATAATTTCTTTATTGGTAATATTTTCTAAGGCTATCTGAGTTCTAATATCAGGGTAGTTCTTTCCCATGCATATGTTTTATCTTGTACGTACCCCTTGCAGCTTTTTCTGTGACTTGATAAAAACATCCCAGTTAGGTCCGAGCTTCCCAGTTCTGGAACTACCTTTCCCTATATCTACTTTTCTCAGCATGAGATCTCCGACCTTGAATTTTCTTGGTTAGACATGCTTGTTATGATATCTGACTACTCTCTGCTTCTGAGCTTCTGAGACTATTTATGCTTGCTCCCTTCTTTCCTCAAGCAAGTCTAAGCATATTCGAGTATTAAGATAATTAATGTCCGGCTCGAACTCTCTGAAGACTCGGTAACTTGATGAGTCGATCTCTATAGGTATTATTGCATCCATTCCATATGTCAGCCTAAAGGGCGTTTCTCCTGTTGAGCTTCTGGGTGTTGTTTTGTATGCCCAGATGACACTATTGAGTTCCTCCACTCAATTTTCTTTCTTTTAATCTAGCCTTTTCTTTAACCCTTGCATGATGATTTTGTTAGTTACTTCTGTTTATCCATTCGTCTGTGGGTGAGCTATAGAGGTAAATTTGAGCTTGATGCCCAATCCTGAGTAGATTTTCTTGAACTTTTCATTGCTGAACTACTTCTCATTATCTGTAATCAAAGTATAAGCTATGCCAAATCTGCAGATCACTTCTCTCCAAAAGAAATACTGGATCCGAGCTTCCGTGATGGTTGGGACAACTTCTACTTTTATCCACTTGGTGAAGTGATCAATGGCTACTATTAGAAACTTCTTTTGAGACATGGAGACTGGGAATGGACCCAAGATATCCATTCCCCAGACAGCAAAAGGCCATGGACTTCCGATTGGATGCTTAGTGTTGGAAGGCTTATGAGTTAGATGAGCAAACTGCTGACACTTGGGGCATTTTTGAACTAGTTGATACGCATCTTTGGACATGCTAGGCTAGTAATAGCCTTGTAACAACACCTTTCAAACTAACGAGTTCTGAGCTTTATGAGCTCCACATATTCCTTCATGAAGTTCCCTAAGTACGCAATCACCCTCCTTTGGAGACATACATTTCGACCATGGGTGTGAAAAAGACTTTCTATAAAGTTCCCCATTATACACGGAGTGGTGTACAACTTTGCTCTTTAATTTTTGAGCTTTGAGCTTATCTTCAAGTAAAATGCCTTGCTCTAAGTATTAAATGATTGGCTTCATCCATTCAACCACTTCCTCAGTATTCATCACTTCTATGTCTTCAATGCTTAGCTTGGTGAGTTCCTTAGTTAATTTGAGCTCTTTGAATGCTTGAATGCCTTTTGAAGTTGATTTGGCCAATAAATTCGCTTATGTGTTCTCACTTCTGAAAATTTGTTGTATTTCCCATTGTCCCCCTTCCTGTTCCAACTTCTTTAGGAGCTATTTTTCCTTCTCCATATATTTAATCATGCTCAGCTCTTTAACCTGGTATGTGCCTTTCACCTAATTAACCACTAGTTGAGAGTCGGAATAAACTTTGAGATGCTCAGCTCAAATTTCTATGGCTAACCTGAGGCCTGTGAGTAGTGCTTCATAATTAGCTACATTATTGGTGGCATTATATTTGATTTGAACTACATATTTAATTTTGACTTTGCTCTGCCAAATGAGAACAATTCTTACTCCGGACCCTTGCGCTCCAGATGCTCCGTCTATGTAGAGTCTCCATTCTGGATATGAAAGAGTGACTGTGTCTTCCATTGTCATTTCTTGTATGAAATTTGCCAACGCCTGAGCCTTTATCTGCTGGCAAGGTTTATAGCTGATGTCAAATTCTCCTAACCGAACTGACCATTAGACCAGATATCCTGAAGTTTCCAGCCTCTGTAAAATTTTCCTTAAAGGGAAGTTAGTTGTGACTACTATTGAGTGGGCTTGAAAGTACTGTATGAGCTTCTTGGATGTGTGCATGACTATCATGGCGAGCTTGTCTAAGTTAGGATACTGGATCTCTGAGCCTCTGAGGATCTTACTGACATTGTAGACTAGGCTTTGTTGGCTTCCCTCTTCTTGTACTAATACTGAGGCTATGAACTCATGACTAACAGAAAGATATAAATACAAAGTCTCGCCCGGAACTGATCTGTTGAGCAATGGAGGCAAAGTCGAGAACTTCTTAATTTTTTCAAAAGCTGCTTGATATTCGTTATTCCATTCAAATTTTTTAAAATTCTTCAAGGCTCGGAATAGGGTTAAGCATTTCTTCACTGAACATAAGATGAACCTTCCGAGAGCCGTGATTCTGCCATTGAGTTTTTGATGCTCGTTTAGTATCTTTGGGGCTTTCATGTTCAGAATAGCTTCCATCTTGTTTAGAAATGCTTCTATTCCCCTGTGAGAAATCATGAAGCCCAAAAATTTCCCTGCTTTGACTCTAAAGATGCACTTGTCCGAGTTTAGCTTGATTTGGTATTGGTCCAGTAAACTGAGGATTTGCTCGAGATCCTTGGCATGTTGCTATACTTGATCTTCCTTCTTCATTGGAATTTGGTGGTACCCTTGCGCAACATCGATGAAGCTATATAAACTATGGTAAGCGGTTGAATCTACCAGCTGATCAATTATTGGCAACAGGTAGCTGTTATTGGGGTATGCTTTATTGAGGTTCGTGTAGTCAACACACATCATGTACTTCCCATTGGCTTTTTTAAGCAAGACTACATTGGCTACCCATTCCAGATGTTTAACTACCCTTATAAATCCGGCATCTAACAACTTGCTTATTTCCTTGGCAATCACTTTCTATCTTTCATGCAGAAATTTCCTCTTCTTCTGGATTACAGGTTTAATTCCTGGTAGGATGTTCAAGCTGTGTGATGCAATCCAAGGATCTACACCCACAATCTCGGTTGCTTATGAGGCAAAGCTATTTGAGTGTTTATTGAGAACTTTACTAATACTTTTCTTGGTGTTTTCATCAAGCTCGCTTCCAATTCTAATCGTTTTGCCTCCGTCTATTTGTAGCGTATGAACTTGCTCAACTGGTTCTAGATTGGCACCTTATTTTTTTGTCTCTAAATATGCTAATGGGAATGCTTCTAGCTGAGGCTTAACAGCCAATTGATAGCACTTTTTTGCCATGGACTGATCTCCACATGCCATGGACTAATCTCCACGTATGGTTATGACTCGGTCTTCTAGAGGGATCTTCATGGTCAACTACCTAATACTTATGGCTACATCGATTTCGTATAGAATGGGACTTCCGATGATACCATTTTAAGTGAGTGGAAGGTCTACAATATTAAACAAAGATCTGACTGCTTTTATATCTCTAATTTCTCAGTCTCTAAATTCTATTGCCAGTTCCACTATCCTATGGGCTGAGTTATTCCTCTATAGAATCTTGTGATAGGATTCTTAATGGTTTTAAGATCAATGATTGTGCCTCGTATTGCTTGATAGGTGCTCCATGAGAGTGCATTGACAATGCTTCCATCATCTATTAGAAGCCTTTTCACTAGATAATTTTTAATGTATGCACTGATAACTAAGGCATCATTATGGGGGTGCCAGATATATTCTCCATCTTTTAGTCCGAATGTGATAGTTGGCTTTTGCAACCGGCATTCCTCTTTTCGAGTTCTTTTCAACCTTTTCTCTCTAGGTTCTTCTCCTTCATTCTGAGCCATTTTTGCTTTCGACTTATCTATATTCTCGTCCTCGGAGTCTCGGTGTCTTCGTTATGTGTTAGTGAATTTTTGTAGTTTACCATTTTGTATTAGTTATTTTATGGCTTTTTTTAATTCCTGGCAGTCATCGGTGTCATGGCCATACTCTCGGTGATATTGATAGTAGAATATTGTATCTTGCATTGCCCTTTTATTAGGGCTTGATCTTCTTAGTACAGGTATTCCAAGCCCATTTGCCTTGATCCATATGAGGACCTGTGATTTTGGAGCATTAGGGGGGGGGGGGGTTGCAATTTTCAATTTCCTTCTTGAATCTGCCTATTGGGTTCCCTGCAGAATTTCTAAAGTAAGGACATTAGGTTCTAAATCTCCTTGGCTCAAACCTTTCATCCCTCTTGAAGGGTGTTCTGTCATCATCTCGCCGCAACCTTCTATCTTCATCGAGTTTTATTAGTTTCATTTCCATAGACATGACCTCAGAGAAGGTAGTGGGCTCTTTAGTCATGACCTTATCTTTTAGCTTTCCTAATCGTGTCCCATTTTTCATCACCTCTATAGCCACTTCGTCACTTAAGTTCTCGATCTGCATGGCGACTTTGTTGAATCTACCTAAGTAACTTCTTAGTGATTCCATGGCTTCATGCTTGCACATCCAGAGATCATTTATATAGTTTGCAGGTGGGATATTGGTGATGAATCTAGTTCTAAACCTCTCTACTAACTCTTCAAAGGATGAAATTGAATTTTTAGGAAGTTAATGGAACCACCTCTGAGCTGTTTTGGTGTACTTAGGAAAACTCGGCACAATAGTCCATCATTCATGTTCTGGAGCATCATTTTTATCCAAAATGAAGAGATGTGAATGATCGGATCACTGGTGCCATCAAATTGGTCCAGTTGAGGTAATTTGAACTTAGATGGGATTTCAGTCCTAATTATCCTGCTTACGAAGGGTGTCATTCCCTCGAGGACACATTCATCTTCCTTTCTTAGTCCCGCTCAAGCTTTCTGGATTGCTTGCGCGACCTTCTGAGCTATGTAGGATCATTTAAGGAAAGACAATTTATACTTAACTCCCCTTCCGAATCTTTCTGAGCTTCTTTATCCCTTGTGGGAGCACTCTGAGACACCACAAGTGGTATGATACCATTACTCTCCAGATTAGTAGCTCTGGAATTATTTTCTTGAATTAAGGCATTCAACTGCTGTTGCATGAGGGTCATCTAGGCCTGGATATTTTGGATCTTTTCCTTTTTATTTATGAGAGCCAGGTTGAGTGTCTAGGCTACCGTGTTGAGGTCTGGTGTGTTTGTAATAGGGGTTCTTGAAAGACTCGGAAAAGGTATGGAAGGAATAGAACGACTAGTATGAAGCAAGGGGGCGTAATAAGGAAAACTCGTGCCTGGGGTTGCCCATTCTTGGGTATTTTCGAAGAAAAGGATTTAAGATGATGGTCCCCCATGATGAATAAGGGCTAGAGGATTAATGGGTAAGATGGGAGCCGACAGGTTAATGGGAGGAATAGGGGTTGATGGTATGATGGGAGTGTCTGGAGTTGTTCCTGGTGGATTGATCCGAGTATCGGCAGCTGGCGATGGACTGGATGCCATTTTTAGGAGTTGCTTAGCTCGGCAAATTCATAATGGTTTTAACTCGAGAGGTCCCCACAGACGGCGCCATTTGATAACTTGATTTCGGAACGTCCGAGTCCTGCGGTCAGGCAATCAACAAAGAAGTAAGGTGAGTGTGGGGTCTCCCCCACAAATCCTCCGATGCTTTAATCAGAAATGGTAGAGAGAGAATTTAGAGAGATAATGAGAGAATAAGAGCTAAAAGAATTGAATGGAATCATATGAAGAGAGGTGAGGAATATTTATAGGGAATGAGATGCTCAAACCTGAGAGAAATAGGATTCCTCTTTCTTTTAGGATTTGTCCTTACTTGAGGCAATTGCTCCTGGTCTAGAAGTTTTCCGGATGAAGGACTCTTCCAAATGAGGAACACCTTTTCCTATTCGGACTTGGTCTTTCTTGTTCTGCAAGTTACTTTAAATTAGGAATATAAATTATTAATTGAATAAAAATATATATGAGGGGTATCAATTATACTCGAAGTAAAATTTTTTATTAACTATAAATATATTATATTTAACAATTAAATTTAATATACATATCTGTATTACATATTTATTGATCAAATATAAAGCATATAGTATATTTATGTATTATTATTATAATTATTATTGATTTGAACCACTAATATTTAAAGTTTATTGAACTCTTATTAATGTAATTTAACCTTAACATGATCATAAATGCAGTAAAGGTCTTCCAACAACTATTTAACGCAATTGCATATAACATGACTTGAATTTGAAACATCATTTAAGCGAGAACAACCGTCCATCAACTGATTTCAATAATTGTTGGGAAAGTATATATATGTATAGTTCATTCAACTGTTTGATATAATATTTCGAGTGTAGGTATAAATTTTTTTTTTAAATATATTATATCAAATATAGGGAAAATTATTCAATTGTAAAGTAATTGGATAATTAAATCATATCTAATTATGAAGTAATCATGTCAATTAAAAGAGCAAGAGAGATACATTATAAAATGATTATATGATTAATTATTACCCAAATGAGATAGCCAAGATGAATGTAACTGTGGTACAAGATTAAACATGGCATTAGCAAATGTTGCAGATGTCAACACCAGACTTTCCAAATACATTTTTTGAGCCAATGATCCCCTGCAATTTCATACATATGGAACATGGTTAATTGGTTATATCATGCAAGGAGGAAATCACTAAATTATTTTAATAGATTTAATTTACACATTTTAGTTGTGCACTTTATGTTAAATAAAATACAACATTTTTTATTATTTATATAACTAAAGTGTTTGGTAATTCTTCAATTAGTATTATAATTGAAATTGTTTAAATGGTAGTAATTCAATCATTGTTGTAAAGTGTTTTCTAAGATGAAAAATTGTGTGCAATATTTTATTCTTATGATTAGCGCTAATTCATTTAGTGCTCAAAATTAACTATGATAAATTTTTATTTAAACTAACTATTAGCTATTTTAATTTTAAATTCATAATCAGTATTTAGCAAAAGGATAATGTTGCTCTCATAGCCTTAAAAAACAACATTGCAATCATTTTTATTACCATTGCTGTCATTTTTTTTTCATGTGTTAATAAATAAACACATGATCTCACAAGTATTGAAAAACTAAGAAGAAATTTAAGAGTATCTTTAAATCGAGTGGAGAAGGAAAGACTCACTCATAAAGCTAAAAGCTTCCTGTAATTAAGATATTGAAATTGTAACTTCCATATTTAATATTTAAAAATCATGTGAGATTTAAATTTCTAATATTAAACCAATTTATGTACTTCAATTTTTTTTAATAAGAGTATATCTAATCATTTTTTTAAAAGAAAAAAATTATTTCCCTTTAGTAATTTTTAAGAATATCAATATAGACCCTTCTTAAAGATATTCGATTAATTTTTATTGATTTAAATAACAAAAAATTTAAATTTCTTTAAATAAAATTTAAAATTCAAACCTTATATACCAAAAACAAATATCAAAAAAGTTTTATCCCACATATAACTAAAAAATACTTTAATTACATGATAAAAATATATACAATAAAAATAAACACAACTATCTTTTTTTCTCTTTTTATTTATTTATTTTCCATTTAGTTAGCGGAAGACAAGATTGAGGTAAGTAAATAGACTGCATTAACGCCACCCAATTTGGTATGATGATAAAATCTCTTAAAATATGCCTTAGCTATGGAGTTGGTTCCCACTTTCCTCTTTCTCCTTTAATTACTATTAACAAATATTAATGTAGACGGTGGGGTTTAGCACGTGCCTAAGTATTTGGTGACTACGAAATTATGTGGGCTCAGAACCAATTAAAAAATATAAAATAGGTTTTTGGAGTCTAATTGGAGATGGAGTCGCCACCCGAATTAAAGCCGGAATACACTCTATAACAATTGAATTCCACGGAGGTGCCCAAAAGTCGTCCTCAGAGAAAAGGTTTGAAAACTAGGTATGAGCTTTGAAATGCCCACCCAACCTTGCGGTTGGCCTCTGTGTGTGTTTTATATTTTATTAATTTTGATTATTAAATCATTTCCTTACTTAACATGCAATTTAATCCAGTTTGCACATTAATCCGTTTTCATGCTTATATCCTAATACTCATCAAATAATAACTTATAAAAATCCATTTAAATAAACGAAAAAAGGGTTAGGAATTACAACATTTGACTTAATTAAAATAGCAGTAATAAAATAAAATGAAAGCGGAATAAACTAATTTAAGCTGGACGAAAAAAATAACACTTGGATGATTAAGGAACCATCCTGAGAATCCTGCAAAAACTTAAAAGTCAGTCTTCCATAAATACACAAATCTTACAAAAAATGATACCACTTGTTAATTTCATGCTAAAATAGATATGAAGTACTTGTTTAAACATAAATAACACTTAATTAAATCTAATATCATGACAATTACATATAAAATTAAAGTAAACATAACGTAAATACATAAAGGATTAAAACTGAACAGGATAGGCATAGGAGACCATACCTGATTTGGACCAGCTCTGGTGGAGCGGTGACGCCTCTTCAAAGAGGTGTCACCTCCAGGCAAAGAGGCGACTTTGTGTCGCCTCAACATTTCAACAGACACTCAGGATCTTACATCTTTCTTAAGTGCCATATCCGTACTCTCATTATAGGTACATTTTCATTCATATTACATTTACATTTACTCCTTTATTGATTGATTTTAAGTGTAAGCTAGTATATATAGTTAGACTAGTGTATCGGGTTAAGTTGTGACTTATACTCGATCATAAAGTGAGAATTTTTGAATTTTGATGACACTCAAAATGAGTAAAATTATGAGAATAAAAAGGATCAGGAGTAAAAATAAAGTAAAGAGTGAGAATTAAGAAGTTTATGATGATTTGGACTTGATTGAAACAAAAATTGTCCTAGAATGAACAATTACAAGTTTAACGATTAATAGGAGACAAAGCCATTTCATTAAGAGCTGAAATGAATATTTAGCACTTTAACATATCTAAAATAGGCCTGGAATGTTCATTGAGTCGTGGCTTTTAGTGATCAACCATGTATGTCTAAGAAAATGAAGAGGGGGAATAACCATACTTAGAAAGAAAGAGAGGTTAAAAAGAGTTTCTGAATTCTTCAAGTGGAGATGACTTTCTCAAGCTGATTTTGAGGGTTTAAAATCATTTCAGACAATTATTCATCATCCAAAAGTGCTCAGGTTATTGATTGGTAAGTAATTTTAAGTGGTTTGGTTGAATTCAATTAGGGTTTATATGCAGCAGTTCTCGGGTTTGATGATTCTGATTTTTTAGTCATTTTATTTTGATGATAACTTGATCTAGACAGCTCCAAATTGAGTGTTCTTTGATTCTATGGAAAATTAAAAGAGTCCTCTAAAACTTTATCTCATTGAGGTTAAGCTCAATTAGTCGGGAAGTTACACTAATAATTGAAAACATTTTAATGTTTAGTCTGTTCATTTATATTGACCTGGTTGTGTTTAGTTACTTATATCTCACTCTATAGTTGTCCAAATTAAGTGAAATTTTTATAGAATTTAGTATACATATAAATCTACGACAATTCAGATTTGAGCTTCAAATTCATTCTCTACAAGTTTGGGGAATTGTTCTAATTTTGGCCTGAAAAAGCCCTTTTTAAAATTAATAGGACAGATTTAAGGAATTGAGTGAGTTTGCATATTTTGCATATCATATGGGGGATGCATGATTAGGACAGTATGTGAGAATGTTATATTGATGATTATTAAATGAAATTCTATGTTTTAGGTGCTGGAAAAGGGAAGGAAGGTGCTAGTACCAATTAAGCAAAACGGTAAATCGATTGTGTTGGTTTTGAAAGCTATTTTGTGAGTGGATGTTCAAACCCTTTTTACTCTTTTTATAAAGCAATAAAATGAATATTTTGATGTTGTTTTATGAGCTTGAAATGATGATTTAAATGTTTATTTAAATTAGTTTATTACTATGTGATTTATGTGTGTATATTTCAAGCTTTCAAAGTATAATGGTTTGAGTTTGCAAGCTTAATGTATTATTACAATATGCTAGGTTTTAATAACCTAATTTAAGATTATTCTAATCATTTGATGATTCAAATGAGTTTTTGATTAACCTGATTTCTTTAGTTTGGATTATAATGAGAGTTTTGATTTTGAATACTTTGTTGAACATCAAATGAGATAGAATTACTTTGACTATTTATTTGATTAAAATGGCATTTGGTTTGTGTATTATCATCCTATATGAGTTATGTAAATGTTTTGAGGTGATTATATTAGTTGTTATTGCGCAACAAACAATAGGGCACTTGATTGCAGGATGGTGATGGGAGAAGGGTCGTTCCGTGCTAATGTAGTCGAAGGGTTAGCCTTCAAGTGTGCCTAGAGAGTGACCTTGTGATGGCCTGTATGTTATGGCCAAGTTTTAATGCTTATTGTAGGGATGGTTAATACAAGTGAAAGATTATTTTGATCATTGAAAAGCATGTGTTTTATTTTCCTGAGTTTTGTATAAGTTTAAAGGCAATAATGGCCTTGATATTTCAAGTGGATTATAATTTGATTTTAATTACTTTAGTATGCTGATTTGAGACATTTATTATGTTTGGTTTAACCAAATTATTTTTTGCTTGAGATATCTATTCACTGAGTATTTTTGTACTCATTTTACTCTGTTTTATAAACTTTTTCAGATAACAGGGCTTGATAGTGGGTGGATTAAGATAAATGAGTGTGTATAGAAGTTTCAGAGTAAGGTTGGCCAATATCCTCATTAGAGAAGTCTTGTACTTTTATTTCTAAATCTTGTTTATGTAAGAGTTGTAAAAGAAAATATTTTAAGGTCAAATGATGGTGGCTAGGCTTTATGTAAAGCGATTATGTATAAATGTGTTTTAGATTGCTTGATGATGTTTAATCTACTATGTCTTTGGTTTGGAAAGATTAATACTAAATTAGTTTTAAAAATGTGATTTTCCTATGTTACTTAGTTATCCTATATTATAGTTATTAATCATAAACTCATCAAATTACAAGAAGATTTTTATTTTCAATTACATGATTACATTAGGCTTTTCTTAGGAGGTATTTTAATTCTTTTAGCTAATATAATTATAATTATATTATAATTTGACTAAATTAAATGGTTTGATGAATGGTTGGTTTTAAACGTCCATCTCGGGCTACATGAGACGAGGTGTGACATTTTTGATATCAGAGCTTTGTTAAATGGTCCTTTAAACTATGCTTTTGTTATTGTTTGATGAAATATTGAAAATGCTTTTGTTATATTTATAGGATGCCACTAAGAAGAGATTGTTATAGGGCACCTAGATGAAGGAGGGTTGGCCAACAGGGTAGTGACAGGGCAGAGTCTATGGGTAGTGCTAACCCAGAGCTAGAGACTAAAACTAGGACCCCTAATGTTGAACAACCTCCACCTCCCCCACCCCCTATTGTACTTGTCTTGCAACTTGATCCTAGGGTGCTAGCAGAAACTATCATTGGTACATTGACAACCCAAGAACATAGGAGAAGACTTGGTGATATAATTGAGCATGCTAAGAAATGTGGGGCATTCAATTTTCATGGCTCTGTTGATTCTCGAGAGGCAGACAAATGGCTGAGAGCTACAAAGAAAGCCTTTAACACTCTTGCATTAACTAAGGTACAAAAAGTTGATAATGTGTATGACCTTCTACATGATATGGTAGATGCTAGGTTTGCTCAGATTAGATTGTTGCATGAAGGTCAGTTAACTTGGGATGTATTCAATGTTGAGTTCTATAGGGAATACTTGACAGATGCATTTAAAGCTAAAAGGCAGAATGAGTTTAGTGCTTTAAAACAAGGGGCAATGTTAGTGCGGGAATATGTGGATAAATTTGAAGAGTTATACAAGTATGCTTCAGATATCTTACCAACTCAAGCTCAGAAATGTTACAAATTTAAAGAGGGCATGCACACAGTGTTGAAGAATGAGCTATCACTATATGAGGGCCAACATTTCAAGGGCTGGGTTGAGAAGGCAATTGAGAATGAGAAGTTGAGAGAGGAGATAGAGTAAGAAGGCATGTTTAAAGCTCCAGTTTGGGTAGGAAAATAAAAGGGATTCAGTAAGGGAGTGGGTATATCTCAACAAAGATCAGAGATAGGAAGATTCAGAGGTAGTAGCGGGCCTTGGAGTTGGTGAGGCACTTATAGGCCACAGTCCTCTCAGTTTAGCCAGAGCTTAGTGAGGCAACCTATTGCCAGTGTAAGTAGTTCATTTAAAAGGACCATACCTTGTACCACTTGTGGCCATGTACACGAGGGAGGAGATTGTAGAAAGAGGACTATCCAATGTTTTGAGTGTGGTAGATCTGGGCACATTAGGAGGGATTGTCCTAATCTTGCACAGTTTGGTACTAGTACTGGTAGAGGAGTCTAGAGCATAGTTGGTAGAGGAGGTAGGACTTCTATTTTTGGTAGAGGTGCATGTAGAGGTTCAGGAGCTGGTGTTAGTAGAGAGGGTGGTGCATCTACATCGACACATCCTATTTGGCTTGAACATATGGAGAGACCTTCAACATAGCCCAGGGTCTTTGCTATGACACAACATGAGGTAGCCCAGGGTCTTTAACTATCTTTGGTGAGAATGCTTATGCTTTAATTGATCTAGGTGCAACTCATTCATTCATTGCATCATCATTCACATCATGCATACTAAAAGAAAAGAGTGTGATGGACTAGGGTTTAGTTGTAGATATGCTAATAGGTGAATCAGTGGTTTCTAGATATGTTTATCAAGGTTGTGAGTTGGAATTTGGGGGTCAAAAATTAGAAGCAGATCTAGGTCCATTACCATTACAGATGTTTGATGTAATTCTTGGTATGGATTTTTTAACTAAGTATCAAGCATTAATTGATTATTACAAGAAGAAAGTAGAGTTTTAGATGCTTGCTATTGGTAAAGTGGTGTTCAAAGGTGAAAGGGGTTCAGAACATTATAGCATAGTGTCAGCACTTATTGCTAGAAGAATGATGAGAAAAGGGTGTGAAGCATTCTTTGCATATGTTATCAACACTGAAAAAGAGTGGAAAAAGCTTGATAGCCTTCTTGTGGTAAATGAGTTTGTAGATCTATTTCCTAAAGATCTTCCTGATTTGCCACCTGATAGAGAGATTGAGTTCAGTATTGATTTACAGCCAGAGACCACTCCTATTTAACAAGCTCCATATAGAATGGCTCCAGCATAATTGAAAGAATTGAAGGTTCAGGTGTAAGAATTACTTGATAAAGGCTACTTTAGGCCTAGTGTATCCCCTTTGGGAGCACCAATTTTGTTTGTAAGAAAGAAGGATGGTACTATGACATTGTGCATTGACTACAAACAACTGAATAAGGTGACTATTCACAA
>CATIWM010014477.1:0-13430 GCA_949671775.1 Mallotus repandus | reverse complement strand
AAATGGTATCAGAACTGACTTTACTTTTTGTTTTAATGTGGGACCCTCACGAGAGATAAGAGAGAGGTTGCATTATTTGTTGTACATTTCAACGAGGAATCATCAACATAGACTTGGCAAAACAAAATGATGCCATGCCACATATATTGTTGAGGCTTGCTGAGTACGTAAATGGACTTTGATAGATTACACACATTCATATATATATATATATATATTTTTTCAGCATCATGGAAGCTTGAATGATACCAAGCAAATTTGGAAAAAGAAGAAACGGGGGAGAAAGGAAAGAATAGAAGCTTCGAGGCAGAGAAAACAAACTTTGTATTATCTTCGCATACCAATACAAAATGAATGAGCTGCAATTTATCGTTACAGACCCACGACTCACGGGATAGCTAAGCAGAGAATAATCCAATACAAAGAAAATAGAGACACCAGACCATTACTAACTACACGACATTGCTAATGACCAACAACACTAACCAAATGACACTGCTGCTTATTTACCACGCATCAAAGATTGCCCCATGTAAACATCGCCCTCTAAATGTCTATGCAGGAATGCAATGGAGAGTTCTTAAATGTTGTACGTCTCTATCTAATCTCAAAGATACGTCGATCTTTTCCTTTACTAAACCACTTTCAGGCCTTCAAATACAAGTTGAAAATTTTTTACCTGTAGTTGTACAGATAAAAATAACCCTATATCTTTCTTATCTTTACCTCGTTTTACCCTTCCTAGTGAACTTCCAGCTCACTGGATACTCTTAGAAATTTATTCTCTTATTTATCACATTCTTTACCACCCCAATCCCTTAAAAGAAGAAATGGTAATAGGCCAAACGCTCAAATTGGAACCTAACATTTTACTCTAATTGTATATTGAACCCTTAAAAGTTTTTTGAGCCAAATTGGAACTTGACCTTTGTAAATTTTTTTATTGAGTACAATCAAGTTTTGTAACTTTTTTATTACAATTAAGTCTTATAGATTAATAAAAAAAAATTAATTTTAACGGTTACTAACAAACAAAATTGATAATTTTTTAAAAAATATATATATATATAACATAATTATAAAGTTTTAAAAGTTTTTAAACCTATAAAATATTTTTTTAATTTTTTCTTGAATTTTAAAAACTTTACAATTAAGTGATATATATTTCAAATAAATAACCAATTTTATTTAGTAATATAAATAGTAAATTGATAATTAACCCAAAAATTAAATTTTGATGGTTGAATAAAAAAAATTCTTAAATTTTATTAATTAGTTTAAATTTGTAAAGCTACAAAATAATTTTTAAACCTACACAATAATTGATAAATAATTTTTTTATTGAATTGTTAAAATTAAATTTTAGATCAATTATCAATTTACTATTTATATTAATGAATAAAATTGTTCATTTATTTAAAATATATATCACTTAATTGTAAAGTTTCTACAATTCAAGAAAAAATTAAAAAATATATATTTTATAGATTTAAAAACTTTAAAAACTTTATAATTATGTTATATATATATATTTTAAAATTTTATAAATAGAAGTTGAAAATTTTTTTACCTGTAGTTGTAGAGAGAGAAATGACACTAAATCTTTCTTATCTTTACCTCTTTTTACCCTTCCTAGTGAACTTCCAGCTCACTGGATACACTTAGAAATTTATTCTCTTATTTATCACATCCTTTACCACCCCAATCCCTTAATGAAGAAAAGATAATATAAGGAAGCATCAAATATCAAACATCAAAACTATTATCTAACATTTAGAATTACTTGAAATTATTAGCATTTGATTCTTAAGACCAATAAAAATAAAGAAAAATCACCTTCAAAATAGGCTCGTATATTTGCTTTATTGGTGACACAAATAAACTTGTTCATGTATACTGCTTGACGAAGAAATGAACAAAACTCTCAAGACCCCCTTTTTTTTAAGTACAAAAACATACAGATACATATTATCTTTTTCCCTAGTAAAAATATAGACCCCAAACCATATAATTGAGCTAAACCCACCTATTATATGCCCTAAACAATTAAGAATTTAAGCATACCCACATGAACCATAGATGCAAGGGACTCCATTGGCACATCTGCGATTGCACTTGCCACAGTTATTAACATTGTAAGCAACATTAGTGCATCTTCCATTGCAGCAAAGCTCCCCAAAATTGCACTTCTTACCGCACACTCCGCAGTTGTTCCTGTCTCCAAGAACATTCCTGCAATGAGTCTTGCAACAATAGAGCAGGCTTGTGCCATTGTTGGCAGAAACTCCATTACATATGTTGTTGGAAGTAGGGTTGCAATGCCGACCTTTTTTTACAACGGAAGCCAAGAATCTGCTTCTTGACCTGAAGTTTGGTAATGGGTTGTCAAGAACATACACTTCATCATCTTCTACATCATCAGTGGATAGGGTTTTTGGAGTATGCAAGAATAGCAGTAGAAGTATTATGGACGAGAGAATGGTTGTGTTCTTGAGTGTAGAAGGAGCCATTCTCTCGTTCTCTGATTCTTTCAAAGTGGAAGTTTGTCTACAAGAGTGTAAAGTAAGGGAGATGCATGGAGGGTATTTTAAAGCTAAAACCTTATAATAAAAAAATAAAAAAAATGCAAGTTTTAAGTTTTAAGCATAGGTTTTAATTAATTAAGTTGTTGATTAATAGCTTGTTAATGCAACTAGATGTACTCTAGATTCTCGGGTTAATACTTAAATTATTGCCTTGTTTGACTAATTAATGGAATGAAGAGCTGGCCCTCTACAATCTAACATATTTTAAAGTTTGAATGAAGAAGCTCTTAATGCAACCCATGCATGGACATGTTAGGGTTAAGACTTTTGAGGTCAAGTATTTTAATTTAATTTTGTTCATTTTAACCCTTACAACTTAATTAGTCTATCAACTATGTTGTTTCAGTTCCTTTGAGTGAAAAAGAAAATATAAAATCTTTGGACTTAATCTTTATTTTGTTAAACTATTTGTCACATATTTAATATATTTAATATTTATAAAAAGTTATTTTTATGTTAAAGTTTAAGTACTTTAGTGGGAAAAAAAACTCGTTTCAAGATATTAAAATGGACTGATATTCTTTTCCCAAGTAAAAAATTATTTTTATGAATAAAATATCTTAAAATAAGTAATTTTGTATTAGTTACATGTATATCTCAATACATAAAACCTTTTCTAATATCTTGTTTAATCTATTTTTTTTTCACCAATAAATACTGAAATTGGTAGAGGCTACTCTTGTTTAAGTGATATCTCAAATTTGAATCGTGATATATAGTCATATTAAATAAATTGTCAATGAGACATTATAATTAGCTGCCTTTACATAATTCCGTTTAAATTAAATAACATTAGTTAGTGTTCAATTGACTCTAAATACGATGGTACTTAAAAAAGAATATAAACATTCAACTCCACATATTTTGTTGACTATTAAATTACTCGGGACTCAAGTTAGCAAACTATAAGTCTAGCATCATGAGGTGTGGGGTTTAGATTCTACTACCATTAGTTTATGGAATTAATTTCCATATGATTTATAAGGAGAAAATTGTTTTCTATTATGCAGACAATGAATGTGTTGTGCAGTTCATAGATATTTAAATTATATAATATCCTTATTAATAAAAAATTACTTAAAACTAAATAACTATCATATACATAAAATCATTATATTAAATTGATCAAAATGAATAATTGCTGAAATTATCTGGTGGGAGACTATTTTCATTTTTATCAAAATCGTGGTATATACTACTATATTAAATTAGTTATTAAAAAATTTTAATCATTATTGTATTAAATTAATAACAGTGGAACGAGTTATAGTTAAAATTATTCAAAATCTTGAAAAATAAATGAATTGAAATTAGATTGTTAGAGGTGTGGACAATTATCACAGCATACAAGGCAGCTTATAATCATTAGTAAACAAGTAACTGAAAAAACTAAAATTAAAATTTGCTTGAATGCGAAGGGTTGGTCGCCGGTGAACGTGCAGAGGATCTTCTTTCCCGGCAGCAAATGCGTTGAAGCCACAATGATGAGTAGTATTAGTAGCACACGCTTACCAAGACATGACCACATTTCACAGCCAACGGAATGGGTATTTGTGGCTCAATGTAATTGGGTCATCATCACATTATTTATTCAATATGATTAAAAGAATTAATGGTTGCAGAAACTGCACAGATCTTAAATTAATATAGTATTAGAAGTAGAAGAAGGATGGAATGGTTTAATATCACCAATCTCCAACACAGGTGACGCGTGTTGACTCAGTAACATAAATATATTATTTGCATATTTTCTCTTGTTTTGTGTTACCAGATCATTTTCATGTGCCATAAGTCCCACTACTGCCATTCCTCTTTCGCTTTTCTTCCTTAATCTCTCGCTTTTTTTTTTAATAAAAATACCCGATCTATAAAAACAATTTTTACTCGCACTTAATAATTGGTATAATTTAAAAAATATATTATTTAGTAAATATTTTAAATATACAATTTCCCTAAATATTTTAAAATTAATATTCTTAGTATATACCAAATTAAAAAAATTTTATATTATACCATTTTATTTTTAGGACGATTGATCTTTTAAAATGACTCATAATGATACAATATGGTTCAAAATAGATATTCAAAAGTTCAAATACTTTCAACATTAAATATCTAAGAAATCATAATTAATTTAATAAAAATCCTAACAAAAATAATTCATCTAAAAATATAAATTAAAATGTACAATGAATTTATATCTAATACAAATATAAATTTTTGAAACAAATACATTTTAATATATTATGTTTATATTAAATTAGTATTGGTACGTATTTTAATATATAAATCTCAATTAATTAATTGCATTCAGTTACATTTTATTACATATTTAATACAATAATAATTATATGAGATATATTTTTTTAATTTGTTAAGATATATGTAGAACTCATTCTTTTAATCGTGTATTTATACATATACATTGTTGGCTCAAAAATACCAAACTATTGATCTAATTTGATTTGATTTGGCTCGAAACTAAAATTATTTGGTTGAATATAGTTTTAATGCTATTCAGTTTGAAATTTTCATACGGCTCGATGTTTTTTCCATTTCAAGGCCAATTAATTTTATATTTTCACTATAAAACATTCTCATATAATAATTTATTTAGTGAAACTTTAAACCACTGATTCAATCCTTCAAAATAATTTTTTCTTTACTTTTATTTTTTTAATAGAAAAAAATAAATTATTCATTCGTTGAAAATTAAAAATGCATATTAATAAATATACAATGTAAATAAAAGTATAACTAAGAAGTACCAAAATAAATTTTCACTTTTGTAAAATTATTTGTTACAACTCTTTAATTTGCAATTTGCAATTTGACAATCTGTTGGACAATTTGTATGCTTTACTTTTTGATGTTGATTAAATATATATTAACTCTTTATTCTTTAATGCATCTAAGTGTAAAAATATCAACAGAAGTTCCATGATAGCAAGAAATATAAAATTTATAAAGGATAACTACCAAAATCTCATAAAAGTTATTAAGAACTTTATGAAGAAAAATTCAAAAATTCCAACAAAAAAATAAACACATCAAAGATCTGTATTTATTTGATGCAAAGAAATAAAAGAAAGTAAAAAAAATAGAAAAAAAAAAGTTAGAAAAAAATAGAAAAAAAAAATTAGAGACAACCGGCAACATCTAAGATACAATTGACAATAGCTAAAATGAAGATTTTTTATGAAAAATTTAGAGAGAAAAGATATAAAGGACGGCTATGTTTTTTAATTTCTTTTAGAGGTAAATGTGCACATGGTATCTAAACTTTTTTTATTTTTTTTGAGCGACTAAACTTTTTTCACTTTTACTATATTGGTATTCAAACAATTTTTTCTATAATTAGGTGTTTGAACTTGCAAAAAATTTATAAAACGGTGTCTCTAGTAAGTTTTACAGGTTAAAGTGCTTATGTGTAGTATTTTAAATATTAAATTGACTTAAATACCCTTCCTTTATATTAAACTTTATTTTCTTTATTATTCTATTTATTTTTAGAAATTATTAGAAATAAAAAAAACTTTTTTATTTATCATATTAAACTGAAAAATTGAATATTTTTCTTTTTATTTTATTTTATTAATTATAGTGGTTGAATTTAATTTTTATTCATGATTCTAGTCAAATAAAAATTTTTATTCATTAAAAATTTATTCTGTTTTTTATTGTTTAATTATAAGAAATAAACTTTTACTTGTATTTTTATTTTAGTTAAATTATATTTTTTCACTCTTTTAGGTAAATTTAAAAATAAATTTAATATTTTTTTTTCAACAATAATAGTTTAATTATTTTATTTTATTTAAGTTTAATAATATTCAATATATTTTTCTTTCAAATTTAAAGTATATAAATAAAAAATAAATTTTAAATTAATAAAAATAAAAATGAATCTAATATAAAAAGGGCATTTAAGTCAATTTACTGTTTAAAATAAAACACATAATCACTTTAACCTGTAAAACTGGCAAGAAACACCATTTTAAAAATGGGTGAGAATTTTTACACTCCATCTATTTATAAATACACTCCTCATTTGACTTTTTAATAATTTAAATGGCATAATTATCTTTATTTTTAATAATTTTTTATTAGCTATTGCAACATTTAAATGTTTTATATTTAATTATCTTAATACATTATTTATTAATTTTTCTAAATATATACTTAAAGTTTTATATTTAAAAAAAGAAATAAAATAAAAATAAAAACATTAATATATATTTGCAAGTTATTAATTAAAAAAAGTAGATTTTTTATTAAAATTTTAAGCATGATGGATTTCATTTCTTAGTTATAATTTTTTATTAATTTTTGTATTTTTTAATTATTTGGATATGCATTCTAAGATTTATTTTAATGCAGTAGGTTAATATTTAAAAATTTAATTATATTATATATTTAATATGTAAATTTAACTAAATAATTTATTTTCAAAAAAATTAATCTTTAGAATATAAAATAATCAATTATATTGTTATTAGTTTATGAAAGAGAAATAATGTCATATTTGATTTTTCATAAAATAAAATTCTTTAAAGAAAAATAATTTCAAAAATAAAATTTTTACAAAAAAGTGTAATTTCAATTTCAATTTCGGTTAACTTTTAAAATTCAATAAATTGCATATTTTTGATAAATTATATATTTGAATTTTTCTGTTTTATATTTTTTTTAATTTAATCAGCAGATTGTTCTCTATTTAAAATAGCTACTTAACAATCAAAATATTTTTAATATCATATTTAATTGTACTTTTTATAGATTTTTTTTATTTTATAAATTATTTTACTTTGCAAATTTTTTTTAATGAATTTTATTTTATGAAAAAAATTAAATATATCATTGTATAATGATCAAACTCATTCATATAAATATATAATACTTATTTTCCTTTTATAAACTATTATCAATATAATTAATTCTCTAATTATTTATTTTACATGCTAAATATTAAGTTTTTGAAAATAAATTATATATTTAAATTTTTGTATTAAATATACAATATGGATGAATTTTTAGATATTAACTTACTGTATTGAAATAAATCTCAAAAATATATTCAAATAATTAAAAATACATCAAAAAATAAAAATTTATAATTAAATAATAAAATCTTCAATGCCTAAAATTTTATCCTGTGATAATTTACAATTTTTAGTTAATAACCTATAAATATTAATATTTTTATTTTTTTGTAATATAAAAATTAAATATATATTTAGTAATCAATGTATATTGAACATTAAAAAAATAAATAATATATTAAAACAATTAAACATTAAAAATTTAAATGTTGTATTAACTAATAAAAAGTTATTTAAGATTAAGGATAGTTATGTCATTTAAATTAATAAAAAGTCAAATATAGAGAGCATTTATAAACAAGTGGAGTGCAAAAATCTTCACCCTTTAGAAATTTTTTATAGATTCAGACACTTAATTATAAAAAGAAAGTTGTTCGAACACAAAAATAGTAAAAGTGAAAAAATTTAGACACCATTATACATTTATCTTTTTTTTTATATATATAATAGGGAGATTAGTACTAATTTTTTGACGAATTTTATTTATTTCTAATATTTATGAAATTTTCAAATGATAAGTATTTTTATCATTTTAATTCGTGTACATACACTAAAATTTAGTTTAATATTTATGATTTATTTAATTGTTGTTAATATAATGATGATTGAAATTTTAGGTTTAGGTTTTGGATTTGAATTTTATTTAGGAATAATAATGATTATAGTTTTTAAAATTTTTAAAATTTGACTTCAGCATTGTACTTTATCTTATAATAATTGAGTGGAATAGCATGTAAACGAATAATAATATAATGTATATAATATGTTACTAACAAATTTCTCTTTAACAATATACAATTTCAAAAGTAAAAGATCTTATAGTCCCTAAATTTTAAAATGTATATACATAAATAATAATAATAATAATAATAATAATAATAATAATAATAATAATAATAATAATAATGATAATAATAATTCTTATTATTATTATTATAGTTAAAAAAGTAATTACTTTGAATAAAAATTTATTTAAATTAATTTTATTTTTATCTATTTACAATTTTAATTTTTAATTATTTTAGTTAATAAAAATATTAAAATATAATTTGATCTCTCACCATTTACAAGATTTTTTTTGGTTAATGACAAACTAGAAATTATTTTTTAATTTCACTTTCTTTTTCTTTAATTAATAATTTTTATAATGTTTAATGAAATTGAAATTTGAATACTATAGATTAGTTGTTTAAATAAATTAATTTTTATAAGTATGTATTTTATAAATTTATTATAATTTTAGCCAAACAAATATTATTCTTTATAGAAAAAGATAAATTTAAATTATTATTATGGGTCATTTAGTCTTTTGGCTATATAACCCTCTATATGCATTTTATTGTAATTTTTTACCTGTTATAATACTTAATTATTATAAAAATTAAAATATTAAATTATCAAATTTTAAGAAATTTAAATACTAAAAATGTCATTATTCTTTTTATTTATTTATTTTTGAGTGGCAGATTTATTTACTCCATCGCAACAACTGTTGAATTTTGTTTAGAACTAAATTTGCTCTTATTCCTAATGCAAAAAAGTTATTCAATTTGTTGAATTTTGCCTTGATGTAATCATTTTGAAGTTTGATTCTGGCATAAATATTATAATTTTTGCTAAAAATATTACAATTTAATAAGTAAAATTAATTAGTAGTTAATTATAATACTTAAATTATTTTTATTTAGATATACAATTTTAAACTGGTATTATTATTTAATATCAAAATATATCGATTTGATAAATAAATTATATTCATATAATTAATAATATATAAAAAATTAAAATTAAATATATATCCATGTATATATATTTATCTCATATTCCTTGTTATGAAATCATTTAAGATTTGAAGCTTCTTTGCCAGAGTATAAACGCATATGAGAGGGCTTCTCCTCCTGCACTTCATCTCCCATATTGTATAATATACCTGAATTTACTCTTTTATTATTATTATTATTTTGACATTTTGTGTTAAGTGAATTCGGACATGAAATACCCGTACATGACGGTGTGGATCCACGTTTGTCAGATTTTAGTAAGAGATATTCAATTAAATTCATGTGTTTAAAATTTGATAAATAATATAACATTAATAAATTATTTTAATGCATGTTTTAATATGTATTGAATTTTAATAATATTTTTAGTTATTAATTATTTAAGTATTATTTTTTGAAATAATTTAGTAAAAAGATTTATGTATTCTAGTGAATGATATATAGTTTAAATTTTTATGAATAAAAAAATAATAGGTAATTTAAATATTATAATTAACTATTATATTTCATATTTAATAGTAAAATGTATTGTATTGTGTTAAAAATAAAATTTTGAAATAAATTTATTATAAATATAAATTTTTTAACATAAATATGCAAATAATATGACAATAGGACTGCATTTATAGTGTCACCTCAGATGTTACATTAATATTTTAGATTTAAATTCAATTAAAGTCAATAATAAACTAGGGACATTGAAAAATATTTTGGGATATTATTTTGAACCCTAAAGTTTTTTCTTTGTAATGTCTGCGTCTTCACCCCGCCGGGGGTGAAAAACAACAACAATGGTTTCAACCGTCACCAATCACAACCTGATCCGATTGTATCAAGACCGCTTGTCTCTTATAGGGACACCTTCCTTCGAAATAATGATGAAGATTGGGAGGGCTTAAACCTAAACATTGAGATTGAGGAGGAGGATTTTCAGATTCGTAGAGATTCTTCAGGGTTGTTTGTCACTCTTTTAGACATATTAAGAGAGGAGATAGTGAGGCCTTGGGAGAATTCTATAGTGGTTAAACTATTTGGTAGACCAATTGGGTACAAAGTATTATGTAATAGAATTAAATCCTTATGGCAACCTCACAGATGCTTTAAGGTTATTGAGATGGATAATGGGTTTTTTCTGATTAATATGCATGAGAAGGATGATGTTGAGAGAGCTTTAAAAGAGGGTCCCTGGACTATCCTTGGACATTACCTGACAGTCCAAAGATGGACTCCATCATTTAGAGCCTCTAATTCAGCAATTGCTACAGTGTCTGCATGGATCCATTTTCCAGTTTTATTGGTGCAACACTATAATGAATTCGTTCTTCAGAGAATTGGCAATGTGGTTAGGAAAACTTTTAGGGTTAATCTGAACACTCAGATGACTAAAAGGGGAAGATTTGCGAGTGTGGCAGTAGAGATTGATTTAAAGGTACCACTAGTATCACGTTTTACGCTTGATGGTGAGGAACAAAGAGTAGAATATGAGGGACTCCCTCAGGTCTATTTCCATTATGGCCGTGTAGGCGATAGTATATTGTTTTGCTCAAATAAAAACTCTTCTCCTAATACTGTACCTGGCGAAACATGGGTGAAGAATTGCCTCAACCTAGATCAAAAGTTATGGATGAGTTCATAAAATTTAATCCTTTTAACGAGTATGGACTGTGGATCCATGCACAGCGTCGACAAAGAGAACCCAAGAAGGATGACACACCAGATAACTTTATGGCAGGCCCTAAGAAATGCTCTAATAGGAATTTTATTCAGGAAAGTAAACCCGCTATGCGTTCAAGTTCAAGATTCTCAGCTTTAATGATGGATAATGATAAGTGCTAGAAAATGGGAATGATGGGGATGATTCTATAGAACAATCAAATCTCGTTATGAAAACTAAGGAGAACAGTAAAACTTCGGTCCCTAAACATGGCAAGAGTTCTCAACTAGGGAATAAAGAGATGTTGAAAAGAAAAGAACCTATTGTTCCTATCAATAAGGACAAAGCCTTGAAAGAATTTCAAAAAAGTTTAGCAAGAGTGACTAAAGATTATGATGGATATGGGACTAGAGCGCTTCAGGAAATCACCAATATTTTGGACCTTAACCAAATTCCTGAAGACCCTTTTAAACACTTGGCTTCAAAACTGTTAGTTATTTTTGGAGCCAAAAAACCTCCTGATTTACCAAAAAAGAGAGGTAGAATGACAAGTAATTCTTGTCGTGTGTAAGCACCCAATTTCGAGATGACTAGAGTATGGATGCGAAAGAGGACTCCGATAATGAAAATTTTTTGCAAATAGGTCTCTAGTATTTGAATTTCGGATCCCAAGGCTTGATTGCATTTTTTTGGACTAAATTGAAAAGTCTCTTTTTCTTCAGGGGTCTTTTTATAATTAAATGTAAAAAAGGAAGAATGAATTTTCGATCAGAATTGTGGATTTCCGACCGAAAATCTAGAATTCTGACCGGAATTCCAGATTTTCAATTGAAAATCTAGAATTTAGATCGGAATTCTAGAATTCTGATCGACAGTCCACAATTCCGATCGGAATTCTACATTTCCGACCAGACTCCGTCATTTTTTTTAATTTTTTGAAATTATTTATTCAAATTTTGATTGGTCAAAAAATCAATTTCAAATTTTTTTTTTAATTTTATCTGTAAATAAAATGAAATTTTATCATCCCAACGATAAAGATAAAGTCTTTATCGTTTGGGATAATAACCGGGATGTTAATCTGACGGATTTTGGGATAATGATTTGGGGTTAATCTGACAGGAAAAATAAAAGGGAGGAGAGTGAAAAAAAAAGACAGAAATGGAGGGAAAAAAAAAAGAGAGAACAGGAGAGAAACTGAGAAAAAAGAATGAAAAAAGTTTTCTTTCCTCAAAGCTTTACGTGAACTTCATTTAAAAAGAAAAATCTCTTTTTTACCAGAATTAAAATTTTCTTTTGGAAGAGCAATCAAAGCCTAGAACTGAAAACATCAATATAGCAGATCTATTCAAACAGTGAATCAAACAAAGCCTCTGAGCTAATCAATATTGCATCTCTGCGTTTAATCCTTTCCTTTTATTTTATTTATTTTCATTTTTTTATTATTTATTTTTTTTATGTTTATTCTAATCAGTTTTTGATTTTTTTGTTTTGTTTCTTTGATTATGGTGGTGGAAACATTCTATATCATGGAGATGGGATTGAACGGACAGATCCATGAAGGTCCATGGAATGTCATGGATTAATCCCTGTTAAAATAACGTAGTTTTAGGTTTAATTTATTTTCTGTGTTTTAGTGGTAATTATGTTGTGTATTTATTTTTAATTTTTGGGCATGTAGTAGAGGGAAAATAGTGAAATTTTAATTTTCTGTATTTTAAAATCAATTAGTAAATTAGGTTTATTTGGTAAAACCCTAATTAAAATCAATGGTGGCCTTAGATTAATTTAGGTTGTATGTAATTAAAATTAGGGTTAGAAATATCACAGAATGTTTGTTTTTTATTTGTTATTTTTATTTTTATTCTTTTGGGCTTGTTTGTTATTTTGATTCGTTTTAAGCCTCAAGCCCACGTGTAGGTCTAACTCACTTAATTAATAGACTTTAAAATTGGTTTTAGATTTAAATTAAAACAACTTAGGCCTATTTAGGTTAATTTAGACTTTAGGCCCATTTTTTTAGTTAAATAAAATTAATTTAGACTTAGTTCAACCCATTAATAAAGCGTTCTTCATAATTTGTAGACTTAGGATCATTTCATTTAATTAAAATTAATTAGAATTAAGCCCATTAATTCATTTCTTTTTCTTTTAAAATTTAATAGACTTAGGCTCATTTTCTTTAGAATTAAAATAAATAGATTTAGGCTCACTAATCATCAAAATGTAGGCCCACCTTTAGTTCCATTTCACTTGTAAATAAAATATGTAGATTTAGTTAACTTAAATTAAAATCAAATGTAGTTTA
>CATIWM010014471.1:0-62218 GCA_949671775.1 Mallotus repandus | reverse complement strand
GTCATCAAAATTCAAAAATTCTCGCTTCTTGTTTGAGTACAAGTCATGGCTAAACCCGGTATACTAGTCTAACTATATATACTAACTTATACTTAAATTCAATCAATATGCATAATGAATGTAAATGTACCTATAATTTGGGTACGGATGTTACACAGACCTTAAATCAATTTTGAAAAACACAGTTGCTCTTTTAACTGGTCTAACGAATCATCAATCTACGATAAAGGATATTTGTTCTTTACGGTAACCCGATTTAACTGCCTGTAATCAATACACAATCTTAAACTGCCATCTTTCTTCTTTGCAAATAACACCAAAGCTCCCCATGGTGATGTACTTGGTCTAATAAACCTTTTTCCAAAAATTCTTCTAATAGCTTCTTTAATTCTTTCAACTCTAAGGGTGCCATTCTATATGGTACAATTGATATTGGTTCTACCCCAGGTATAGTTTCTATCTCAAAGTCAGTCTCTCGATATGGAGGTAAACCTGGTAGATCTTCTGGAAATATATTTGCAAATTCCTTCACTACTAGAACATCCACTACTTCCAAACTAACTTTGGTTACATCTACCACATTGGCCAAATAAGCTTCATACCCCTTTTTAGTTAAATGGAAAGCAACAGTAGCTAAATTTAAACAAGTTGGGATAATTTTTCTTTCACCCATAAAAATTATTTTTCTCTGTTCTGAGGTCACCATAACCACTTCTTTTGTTAAACAGTCTACTATAGCATGATTTCTAAATAACCAATCCATTCCCAATACAACATCAAATTCCTTAAGTTTTATCACAACTAGATCCGCATATAGTGTATTCCCATTTATCACCACAAGACCAGATTTGACAACCCTATCTACAATTATAGTACCCCCAATAGGCATTGATACACAAATATTATACCCCAAGGTTTCTATATTACTATGACTTTTCAATACAAATTCATATAAAATAAATGAACATGTTGATCCTGGATTAATTAATGTATAAGCTTCAAAACCATAGATAGAGATTATACTGGTCATAACATCAGATGCAGAAGGTGCTTTCTATTTTATCACTGCATATACTTTAGCTTGGGGCAATGATTGCTGAGGTTGGCCTATCTATCCAGCCTGTACCATATTAGAACCTTCTCCACATTCCATTCCTCTACCTTTTCCTCTACTCACTCTTCCCTAAGTCATATTTTCACCTATGCTACTCTGCCCTGTAACCTGACTCTCACTGGCTTGGCTTTTACTCCAACAATCTCTAGCTATATGCCCCAATTTACCATAGTAAAAATAAAGTATCTGCCTTAGTCCCCAACACTCTCCACTGTGAAACCTACCACATCTAGCACATGGGGAACTATATCCTCGACTAACTGAAATACCTCCCTCGCTTCTGTTATTCTCTGCCTTGCACTGACTATAATCACGTCGTCCGCCTCTACCCAATGTTACTATAGTAGACCTACGTATACTTTGCTGGTTATCTCCTCTCCCATAATATCTACTCCCTTGAGACCCATAACCTCTAAAAGAAACATCTCTTCCTTTTCTTTCTGAACCACCATACTCACTTATCATTTTTCTTCTCTTTGTTAACATTACATCTTTCTCTGTCAAACACTCTTCCACCCTTAATGCAGCCTCTAATAAAGCATTGTAACTTGGTGGCTTCAAAGAAATCTTTTCTTGAATATCCATTCTCAATCCTTTTTCAAACCGTCTCTGTTTTGCATCCTCTATAGCCACTTCTTCTAATGCATACTTTGACAACCGAGAGAATTGCATTTCATACTCTTATATTGTCATGTTCCCCTATTCCAAGCTCAGAAACTCCATTTTCTTTAGACCCTTATACATTAGTGGTGTGTATTTATTTGCAAATTCCTTAAGAAAATCATCCCAAGTCGGGTTCATAGGTATTTTCTACTTCTTGGAATCATATCCCACTAATCTAAAGTGATTTTCTCAACAATGATACAACATATTTCAACTTTTTCTCTAGTATGCAATCCAGCCTATCTAGTACCATGTCTGTTTCCTGTAACCATTCCTCTGCTACCTAAGGATTGGTAGTCCGCTCAAATTCTGTAGCCCCTTATTTTCTCAGTCTATCATAAGTTTTATCTCTAGCCTCTATTTCTCTAACTTCTGCCACTAGTTACATTACTAGCTATTGGACTGGCTAGTTGGCTACCCGATTAACTCTATGTAACACTAGCTGCATTATTTGCTATAAAGACTCAAGAAATTGTTGCATTACTGGTGGTAATTCCTGAGCTGGTTGTGGTGGTGCATTCGCATGCTTGACTCCATGCATAGACTCAAACTCACTTGGGTCAGCAGGACTTCTTTCCCTATTCATCTTTTTCAAAATACAAACACTTAGACTTAATTATTTTTTTTAACATCTACATGTATTCCTAACATGTATACATGCATTCACACTTCTATCCCAAGGAATTCTAAACCATGCTCTGATACCACTAATTATGACACATGTTAAGGATGTCAAACATACATTGTATGCATATGAATAATAAATAATATATCCATTTATGTCAAATTTTAATTCAAAAATCAATATATGCAACAAACTACTTATATTAGTAACACACATTACACGCCAGAAAGCTCACAACGTCACACAGTTCACATCTTTCCTTATGTTATATATTTACAATACACTAGCCTTAATACAATATATGAAAATTCACTAAATATGTTTCATTCTAGAAAAAACTGAAGACGACCTCCTGCTGACCCACCTGACACAATTCTAGTACAATTGATGCAATTGTTTCTTCAAGACAGACTACAATTCTTCTAGTCCTAAAAAATAGTGCAGAGGAGTGAGCCTACAACTCAATAAATATACAAAAAATTCCACATTAAGAATTTCAAAACTATTTTCTCCATATCATTAACATTATAAGTCTAAATTAATTTACAACTGATTTTGCATCAATTAGATAAGTATAGAAGGAGAAACATCCAAAATAATCCACTATGGTCAAGCTGTCCACAAAATTAAGCAATAAAAAGTATCATCCAAATTGACCATCAAGACAGCAAAATTAAGCTTCCTCTATTTCTATCAATTTTGTAAGTAACATCTACAAATTTTTATAAGGTTAAACGGCAACCAATTTGGAGTTACAAAACTCCAGATACAGCTCAAAAAAGTATGCTATTCTCCACTAAATAGGGTACCCAAATTCAGCAAACCTCATTCACATGTACTATCTCATCTCAATAACAATCAACCATCAACACAATAATTAAATATCATAATAATAAAAATTCAGAATCTATTAATTAGAACACATATATTTCTCTTATCCAATCAACTTAACAACTAAATTTATAATTATTTATTTATTTGTGTTATATCACATAGAACATTAAGTTATCTACTTATCTTTATTGCTCCTTTCCCTTTAATTGTATTTACTTGTTTGTCAACCTCATTTCCATTTGGTTTAGCTGAAATAGATCATAATTCATTTGTTTTTAAACACCTAAAAATAATAAAACTTCATCTAGCATGATAATATCACTAAACTATCTAATATATGAAGCTGTCAACTTTAACAGATTTAATAGGGTGAATTTAAAAATTCACCAATAACTATATACACTGAATCTCAAAATGAAACTTTCCATATCATTAACCCAATATGTCTAAAGTAATTTAATATTTATTTTGCTTCAATTGGAGGTGTATAGAGGGAGAACCCTAAGAAATAATCTACCATACTTAGACCAGTGATGAAAACTGAGCAATAAAATGTTCAGCCCAAAATAACCATCGAAATAGTAGAATTAGGTTTTCCCTATTTCTGTAAATTTTGTAGTAGACATATCTCAAAGTTTCTATATCATTAAATAAAACTCACTTTTAAGCTTCTTAGCTTAAGATATGATCAAAACAATAAGACTGAAAAACCAGATTCTAAGAACCCGAATTTTGTATCTTATAAACCCTAACTTAATTCAAAAAAAATATCAAAATTACTTACCAAATAAACATCTAAGGCCTTTGAAAATGAAGATTATGCTCTAAAATGGATTCTAAACCATAAATTTTACTTGATAATTTAGCTCTTTTTTTTAAGAAGAAGAGAAGGAAGATAACCTTATCTTCCTTCCTTCTCCCCTTTTTAAGCCACGTTTTCAATTTTTTTTAATAATAATAATAATAATAATAATAACTAAACCAATTTAAGCCCTTTTATTTTTGCCAGTACGTATGAGGATCCATGAATTATTGAAAAGAAGTTGTGGTTTTATATATATAATTCACAAGTTCATTGTTGTCCAAAAGAAAATGCTATGTTACTATGACTATGTACATATTATACATGCATAATTAAATAAATACATAGTTAAATATTGAATGAATTGATACTTGATAATATTATATGCTTGAGTGTGTTATTTTTCATAGAATATTATGTTATTTATTTGATGAGTTGTAGGCTCACCCCTCTGCATTATTTTTCAGGATTAAAAGAATTGTAGTCGGTCTTCAAGAAACAATTGCACTCATTGCACTAGAATTGTGTTAGGTGGATCAGCATGAGGTCGTCATTAGTTTTTCTAGAATGTAACATGCTTAGTGAATTTTTATATATTGTATTAAGGCTAGTGTATTGTAGATATATAACAAAAAGAAAGATGTGAACCGTGTGACGTTGTGAGCTTTCTAGTGTGTAATGTTTGTTACTCATATAAATAGTTTATTGTATATATTGAATTGTGAATTTAAATTTGACATAAAGGGATATGTTATTTATTATTCATACGCATACAATGTGTGTTTGACATCCTTAAGAGGTGTCACAAGTAAGGTCTCAAATCTCTTCAATTATGCACCAATTCTGATAAATTATATCTTAAAATATCATTCTCCACTCCAAATTTTAGTTTACAATTGGCCATCTTTCGCTAATCATAAATAGTAATGGGAATGGTAGACAGAGTTAATTAAATGAACAAAAAGTTATCAGATAATGTAATTATGAAAAAAAAATTACATATATATATATAGTATTTATAATCATTATACTTCAGCCATACTGAAATGAATTCAGATTCCTACTAAGAAATCTACGGCAAAACTGTGCTACATGCATACGGAGACCGAGGCAAAACATAATAGTTGTGGGTCAAAACACATTAACAAACCATATCATTTAATTGGCCATTTAAAAAAAAACAAACAAAAGAAGAGAATCCTTGACATAGGCCTAAACTACAAATCTTCAAAACATATAGCCATACAACTAATTAACTTCCATAATTTGTTTATTGAGCTTGGTTTTCTGAAGAGACTTTAGCATAATAACCTTTCTTGAGAACTCCAAAGACAGAAGAAGCACTACATTTCTTGCTTTCCTTTTTTTCAATAGGGACGAATCCTTTCTCTACAACTTTTGTTTTCATAAGTTGCTTCATCTTTTCCTTATGTAATTTTTTCATAACATATGCTTTAGCTAGGCTGCTTCCTCCTAAACCAGTTGTTGCCACCTAATAACATTCTTGAGACCTAAATAAACAACCAAATTGAAAACCCAATAATTGAATTTCAAAATTAAGGAAGCAAGTGGGACCAAAAGCTCAATTAATAGACTTGGCGAGCATGGTCAAAGACCTAATCTGTATCAATTGTTTGTTAATTGTCAAAATGAACTCCAATCATCATCATTTCCACCATCACCACACTATAGAAGAAATTGATCAAGAACAAAGCATCAACCCCAATTTCTCATCCTCAGAGACATCTATGGTAGAGCCTCCTGACTTACAACCCACTGTTCTTCTTAAAGAAGAAGATTTAACAGATACAAATGCTCTAAGGACTACCACACAAAGGTATGCTTGCTACATGTGCGGCTAGGATTTTCCAGCTTACAAAATCAACAGGTTCACCATCAGCGCCATTTGGATCACATGAAGAAGAAAGTGAAGAAGATAGCGTAGGAAAGAATTCGCGTAGGGAAGGATAGAAAAAAAAGTTGCACAGTAAAAAAAAAATAAAAAAACGCAAGTGACGGAAAAAATGAGCATGCTTTTAATTTACGATAAAAGTTAGGCTCGCTAGTAATACTTGATAAAAAGTAGATATTTTATTGAAAATTTAACCTAAAAAATAGATATTTTTATAAAAATCCTATAATAAAACAAATAATCACCCTACTTCTGAAATTTAATAATTTAATTGATTAAATTTGGATTATAAGTGGAAAAATGAGCTTGCTTGCACTTAAAAGTGAACAATAATGTCAGTGAAGGAGTGAATGAGTAATTCATGTCCAAAGATATTCTGAGATTTAGGTTTAATTGTAATTCATCTCCAAAAATATTCTGAGATTTAAGTTTAATTTCTACTGTCATTATTAAAAAAAACAACAAAAAATATTACATTATAAATTATATGATATGATCGTAATGGATCAACAATTTTTTCTGAACAATTGGTATTCTATTTAATTTTCTCTTTGCTTTAAAAAGAAACACAAATTATTAACAATTTGCGTTGATTGCGTTCATCTTTAAAGAACATGCATGAATGATTGGCAACTTTTCATAGGGTAAAGAGAAAAAGAAATAAAGCTTTTATAATTTTTTTTGGACTGGTGTTATGTGATCAGGGTGTCCAATAAAAAGCCACATTTGTTATTTTTTTTTTTAACATTATAGACAAATTTTACCATCTACAATGTGAGAATCTGAAGCCATAATGTGTTAATGTCTTAAAGAATTAGTTAGTTATTAGCAGGAAAAGAAAAAAATGTATATCTTTTTTGATGAAGAGTGTACTATTATTTTTGGTTGGCTTGCAATGGAGTCTATTTTAAATTTATGTACAATATTTTAATTAGCAGAATTAGTTGACCGGAACTATTTTTGTTTAAAAAATATTTTTTAAATTTAAACTGGATATATATAATTATATTAAATTAATTATTATAAAATTTTTACTATTTTTATAATTTTATAATTTTATTTGATTAAATTAGATTAATTAAAATTTAATTTAATAAATTCTAAATACATAATTTGAGATAAAAAATTAATTCCTAAAATGTGGAGAAGGGCAAAAACCTCTAATTTTATGAGATAGCAATTCTTTTTAACTTATGTTTATGTCTTAACAAATAATATATAAATAATTATAATAATTTTTGTAAGAAGTTTAATTAAAAATGAAAATAAAAATTTCATATGAATCCAAATGGGAGATAAAGTATACCCATTTAGTTCGTTGGTTTGGAATGGAAAATAGCTTCTTGTTCTTGTCCTGCGATATATTTATGTGCATATAGACCAGTATAGCCCTACCTTGGTAGTCCAGCGATTAAGGGACATTACCAACCCATAGTACATACATACATACATATATATACATACATATACATATATATATATATATATATATATATATAAAATCTTGAGTCCTAAAATTATTAAGTAAAAAATTTGACAAATATCTACCTTTATATTCGAGTATTCACTTAAAAAACTAATATGTTAAATTATTAAAAATCTTAATTTTTTATTAAAAATAAAATATTTTTAATAGTTATTTAACATTATTTTTTAACTAAAATACTAATATACATGTTTTAATACTACTCAAAATTATTTTTCTAACTTAAATCATTCAAAATATTTTTTCTAAACGATTAAAAAATTAAAAATTATATTAATTACTTAATATTATTTTTTAACTAAAACACTACATACTTCAATACTAATTTAATAATTTTTTATTTAAAAAAAAATTAATTTAATAATTCTAAAAATAAATCTTATTATAACTAAAAAATTATGACAACAAAAATTAAAAAAAATAAAATTAATGTAATTTATTTAGTTATTATTCCATTCAAATTATTTATATCATTTTATTTTTCAGTTTACACATTGCGCGATATCACGACTAGTTTAATCTAAATTTTTTTCATTATACATACTTTTTTTAATAATTTAGTTCAAAATTTTATTTTATTTAAAATATACCTAAATAAAAATATATAACTGTAAAACAAATAAAATAATCTATTAAATATTATTTAATAAAATTTAATAATTTTACATAAAAAACAATATTCATTACAACATTCAGTTGAATGTAATATTTAATGTGTAATTTTTATATATAAATTTATTTTTAATTAAGTAGTAAATATGACATATAATTAAAAAATAATTAATTTATTAATGGTTAACATTAATTGATAAATATTAAAATATTGGATGAATTTATTAAAAAAAATATAAATATGAGTGTAATTTGGTAAATGATGTATAAAAAATAATCACTGCATTCTATAGACTAGACATTTTTTTTTAAAAAGAAAAAAATTCGCCCACCTGAAAAAAATGGATTTGGTCAGTTTGGACCCTGAAACGCAACGCCAAGGCTGACCGCGCGCAACAAACCAGCGCAGAGGGACAGAGAATTAAAAAAAAAAAAAAAAAGGGTAGCACACGTTAGCTGGAGACAAAGAAAAAAAAAAAGTGTCGCAGCGATCGGACTTGTGTGTCGGATCCGATTAACCGGGGCACATTTTGCATTGATCGTGTCACCGTCGAGAATTTAGGAGGACGGAATGATGTGGGTGTTTTACCTGATCTCGTTGCCTCTAACCCTAGGCATGGTTATTTTGACGTTGAAGTACTTCTCTAGCCCTGAAGTCCCTCGCTATGTATTCTTCACCGTCGGTTACACCTGGTTCTGTTCTCTCTCCATTATCATCCTCGTCCCTGCCGATATCTATACGGTACTCCTTCTACTTCTACTATTATCATCATCATCATTTTTTATTTGTTCCATTCCGTTCCGATCTTACTCTACTCGTTTCGTTAATTTCAATTTCTGTTAAATTTCCATACCGGTAGCTAAATTGAATGTCTTTTTTTTTTTTTGGTTTTCCGATTGATTGTTTGATTGATTATGATTGGTTTTTGGATTACGTTTTCGATGATTAAACATTGTTTTATTTGTGTTGAATTCTGTTGTTTCTGAGTTGATGGCTGGGATTTTTCTGTTTATGGCCATAAAAATTCTTTCATCTCTGTGTCTGAAGTAAAAAATTAAAGATTTTGAATGGCTTGTGATCAAATAAAGTTGTTTATCGTATGTACAGGCAAAATTTCATCTTGACAATGGCGGTGTTTCTTTCTTCTGGAGCTGGTCATATTGGAGTACATTTTTACTTACTTGGTATGGCATGTGTAAATTTTTAATCTTTATTCCTATCCTTCTTTTGGTCCTTTTACCACATTGAGTTGCAATGCTGCATTTTTGAGATATATATACTGAATGGAGTGCCAACTGCCAACCAGTACTTGATCCTGGTATTTAAAAAGTATTTGCTAAAACACAAATTTCTTTGGGTAGCTGTTGCTATTCAAGCTTCACTTAATGGAATTAACTATGTACACCATAGCTGCGACTAGATGAATTCACTTAATCATGAAAGATATGCATGAACATAAATTTTTGCCAATTACTTCTTGTTTGGGATATCAATTTACTTCTCACATCTTCAATATGAGCACGTCCTCACTCAATCTCTCCCTTTTCTTTGAGAAAAGTGGATAGAAGTTCTTACGAGAGAGGAGGACAGTGTATTATATGTCATGGTCAATGTAATGGGTCATATTAGTTTTCTTAACAGTGCTTGTAAATAGTTATCTTTTCTTTTGTTTTATTATTTTATTAAAAAATTTTCTTTTTATATGCATCATTCCTCATTAATTAAATGATGTTATCTCTAAGCAGGGCTGTGGTGCCCCTTATCCAGGGTTTTGAAGATGCTGGGGACTTCACTGTAACGGAAAGATTAAAGACTAGTGTACATGCTAACTTAGTCTTCTATTTAATTGTGGGAGCTATTGGGCTTTTTGGAATTATTCTTCTCATCATGATGGATAAGATAAAGTATATTTCTTACCCTCCTAAAGTTCATTTCCTTTGTGTGAATTGTGGTTTGTTATTTCAGTATTTTTAAATTTGCAGTCTACAGGAGTGATGTTAATTGTTGATTGAGCTGTTTGCATTGGCTATAAGGGCTCCTGCATCTTTTTTCTTTCATTTACATACTACCATTCACTACATTCTGTTTCTGCTTTACTTATTATTAATTAATTTTTTTTTATTCACAAACATATTGTGTTGGTATTGAACAATGATGATTGATGGGTACATATAGAGATGTCAACAGATATGCATAGAGCTATAAATTAAATGCCTTTCCTTTTTTTATTTTTGGCCCTGTGAAAGTTTGATTAGACATCATATTGCTTGCTATCTTTTTTGATAGGAGTGGAGTGCTTGGTTTTGCCATGGCATGCTCGAATACTTTTGGACTTGTTACGGGTGCCTTCCTTCTTGGTTTTGGTTTGAGTGAAATTCCAAAGAGTCTTTGGAGAAATGCTGATTGGACAATCCGCCAAAAAGTTCTTTCTCATAAAATTTCCAAAATGGCTGTGAAACTTGACGATGCTCATCAAGAACTCTCAAATGCTATTGTTGTAAGTGTTCATTAGTTCTTCCTTACCCCACACTCAGAAGCCCTATTACAGTCCACGTCTCACAAAATATCTGTAAAAGCATATCAGAAAACCAGAGCTTTGATATTTAAATTTTCGATATCTTTGTGATTGTTTGTGCTTATATTTTAAGTCATAATCAAGAATTATTATTTCTCTTGGGTGCTTTACCTTTCCCTTTCCTGAAATGATCTGCATATAATTAAAAATTCCATCTTAGTGAACCTACATTTTATATTCCGAAAAATTTAGTGCGAATAGTAGTTGTTGTAATGCCAAATTTATCTTATATATATGTACAATGATGTATGTGTTCTTCTTGGGCATAAAAAGAGCATGTTTCAATTTTACAACAATTGATTTTACCAGGCATTGCAGACCAACATTACATGATACTTTAAATGTTTTACTTCTTGCTTGTAGCAGATGAATCTTTCTACTAATTGTGTTTCTTTGTGTCTTTCAATGAGGTTTTTTATCCTGTCATGCTGTCACATGTTATGTAGAATAAGTGGCGTGTTTATTTGTGCCAAGTAATGTTTGGAAGTATTAGATATAAATTGTTCCTTAGGTACTGAATTTATTAAGGAGCCAAAATATCACGTGCCAGTCCTGAATGTCAATTATCCTGTAATCTCGATGGTGATAGCACACAATCCAGATCTCAGAATTTTGGTATCCCATATTGGTGAGATTTTGGAAGCATGAATATTAGAAACATGAGAATTGGTAGCAGGAGTTCAGGGATGGTAGTTTAGAAGAATTCTGACAAGTTCTAGTTGAGGGTGATGGTGCTCTGGCGATGATCTGGATTGTTAAAATTAGATTTTGTATTTCAGGAAATTGTTAACATGCATGTGTTGATCTTGACTGAAAAGATGGGAAAATGGTTAAGTGTGTATTTTGTAGCTTTTTTTTTTTTAGTGGGGCAGTGGGCTTCAATAGATTTTCCTAACTTTGTAATTTTATTGTGGAATATATGGGGGCCTCTCATTTGTTTGATCTAGAATGGGTCAGTAGATAAGCTTGTTTATATGATACATTGGGCTTAACTCAAAATTGGTCATTAGTTGTTTATATATCAATTTTTGACATATTTCTTGAACTAGAGATCCTAGCAACCTGAATGTGTGGAAGATGCATGTCTTGATTTGAACTTCTCCAAAAGCCCAAAGCACTGTGTGTAAACATATATGTGTGCTTTTGTACATGTCAATACAAATACCTTGCGGTTCTGACATCTAATTTCTTGGGGGATAAATTCTATTACAATTGTTTTAGGGAGAAACCGAGCGCTATCCTCTTTTTATTTTTTTTTTTGAGAAGAAAAGGGTGTTTTTGATTTGATTGTTCCTTACACATAAAATTCTTAGTTCCATGTGTACCAGGGTGGTGGTATTTGAATAATCTAGTTACTGTTTTTGCCTGCCTCGTGATTTATTGATATTTATTGATAATACTTTCATTCAATAGGTAGCCCAAGCAACATCCAATCAGATGTCAAAACGTGATCCTTTGAGACCTTATATGGATGTTATAGATGACATGCTATCTCAACTGGTATGTGTTGTCCTTCCATCTATCTTTCTATTGCTCTGCTTGTTACAGTTAGATTTTCTTTTTCAAATGTTTTGTGTATTCAATTAATTCTAATTTTGCAGTTTAGGGAAGACCCATCCTTTAAACCACAAGGTGGTCGATTGGGGGAAAATGATATGGACTATGACACAGATGAGAAATCAATGGCAACACTTAGGCGCAATCTTAGGGGAGCTCGTGAGGGGTATTACCGATATAAAAGGTAAATTGGACACTCTATTTTTGTATTAATATGTTCTCACCTTATGGAGGACTAAATCAGGAATCATTCTCTTGCTTTTCAAAGTTTATTTGCTCAATTGTTCTATAAACAAGAAATAATGGCCTTGTCATTATCTATAATTATAGTCTTTAAGTTGCATTGTTTTTCAAAACAATGTCTAAGGGATGTGCTTTGTTCTCCTCAAAGTATTGGTACAAAATATTAGGTCACAAATTTAGAACGCCATTTTCTGTTAGTTGGGCAATATATGATCAATGTGTTCAAATCCAGGCACCTGTTATCTTATTGTAAAATCTTTCTTCTCATTTTTGCCAGTTGATGAGAGGCTTCAAATATGTAAAAGGTGGTAAGGTACATGAACAGGCTTAGGAGGGAGTACAGATAGCATAAACTTTTTGTATGTGTGTGTGTTTACAAGCCCATACATAATACATAATGTGCTATCTTTCATCTTTCATCTGTTTCATACATACATTTGCTGACAAGCATTTTCCTTTCTTGTTCTATGTATAATTTAATCTAATTGACTTTTTGCAGTGAGTATATGACCTATGTCTTGGAAGCCCTTCAACTGGAAGATACAATTAAAAATTATGAACGTCGCAGTTCAACTGGATGGTTTGTTCAGACAGTGCTTCCTATTTTAATTTTGTTTCTTTTGATGTATTTTCTGAGGTATTTATGTGGACCTTATACATTCACATGATATCATGTCAGGAAATATATTTCCAGCTTCAGATCTGCACGAACTGGTAGATTTGGGGCTCTGCTTGATACAATGGGTAATCGCTGGTTTACTTCTTTTATTTTTTTTTGAAGATAAGTATGTCATTTATTTGATAGAGGATTTCATTATCTTGATTTTTTAGTGAGAGAATTGAAAAGGTTACTTCGAGTTGGTTGGGTTGGTTCATAAGCAGGGGTGCTGATACAATGGTGATCTTGGTGTTTATCTTATGATTGACAAATAATTGTGATGCAGCCAGAATAATATACTGTAAAACCGACAAAACCAGAGATAAAGGGACAGTTTGACTTAAAAGCAACAGAAGAAATCTATATCAACAGCAGTTGGAAATTACCAACTTCTGAAGGCCCCAAATCCTAATTCAATTTTGAGGGCTCCTGTTTAAACATCCATTAGTCAAAGAATTATATCAATAGAGTATTCTACCTAAAGAATGAAATGGGCAGAATGGGAGCTCCTGTTTGGAGTTATCAACCTAAAAGTAGTGTGGAATTAAGTTTTGACCTGAACTGGAACTGAAGATGTCTTGAGTTTGCAACTTAAATCCCATCAGAATCTTGATGAGCTCTAAAAACTAGGGAGAAAAGATGCAAGACCCTTAGAGGTTTGAAAGCCTCTAGAAACTTTGAACTGCACATACTTATTAACAATTTTTAGATGAACTAGCGAGCAGAGTTAAGGTTATGACTTTTAGAAAATGCTGCGATAGAACCAACATAATACTTGTTAAATCATATGTATTGTATGTGGGCACAACCTCCATAATTTTGAATCCTTGAAATGGAAAAGTTAATTGGGGACAGAAGCAGATGTGTCTTTGCTATGACTATAAGACAGTATCATAGATACAAGAATTGATGAAACATCATATTGAAAACAAATCTTTAAACACCAATTAGCTGAGTAAATATTTTTTACTCAATGCAAATCTGTAAGATCTATCAATGAGCTCACTAAGTGTTTCAATAAATACTGCAAGCTTACCCCTTCTGGAATGTACCAAACTAACTGGTGCAGTGTGTCCTTGTAATCCTGCAACTATGCCATCTTGTTAACAGATGCTTTCCTACTATCCATGCACAGAATAACTATGCTACAATATTATTTCTCTATATATGCTTTTGTCGACTTTTTTTCTATATGCTGGGATTTGTTTTAATAATAATGTGTTCTTGCACTTGCTATTTTTGCGATATTTTAACCATTTCTATATGGTCTTGTTATTTTTCATATCCATGCACTGAATCGCTGTGCAATAATATTTTTTCTCTATATATGCTTTTGTCGACTTTTTGTATGCTTGGATTTGTTTTAATAATAATGTGTTTTTGTAGTTGCTATTTTTGCAATATTTTAACCATTTTATATGGTCTTGTTATTTTTCATACACACATGCACACGCATACTTGGAAATTGTTGGTCATTGCTTAAAACAGAAACTCTTGAAAAACTGGTGTCCTAATGCAGAATTTTTTTGGCGGTGCATCCTAAGCAAGCAATTTGAGAAGTTCTTGGCTATTGTACTTGGTACTATGTCTGCTGCAATTCTTTTAGCAGAGGCAACTCTGCTTCCATCTGGAGTTAATCTCTCCCTCTTTTCACTCCTTATAAACTCCGCAGGGAGGCAAGAGCTTTTTATGCAGGTAAATTCTCAACATTTGTTTAACAATTCTTGTCATGGCCTTCTAGAGATTCTGTGCTGCATCATATATAATCACAAGGCCTTCTACTATGTTTTACCTTGTTTTGTTTCTCAGGTGTTGGCTTTTGTACCTTTGATGTATATGTGCATCTGCACGTACTATTCTTTATTCAAAATCGGAATGTTAATGTTCTACTCATTCACACCTAGACAGACAAGCTCAGTCAGCTTGCTTATGATTTGCTCGTAAGTTTTTTCTTAAGAAATATATTTGCATTAATTCCCATTCCCTCCCCCCCCCTCCTTCGTTTTCCCTTTTCCTTCAAAAAAGTAGAAGCATCTTGATACCTGATCTTGTTAATTAATGTCTCTTAGGATGGTTGCTCGATATGCTCCTCCAATTTCATTCAACTTTCTCAACCTGATCAATCTAGATGCTGAAACCATATTTGAAAAGGTAACTCATCTGACAGTTCATACACACACACACACACACACACATATGCATATTTTATCCCAGCAAAAGCCATAATAAATAAAGCATTACCAGATTCTGTTTACTCTCATTGATAAATGAAAAGAAGTTAAAGTTATGTTTTTAGCTATTGCAGCTTGTGCCAATACCCATACTATGGGCATCATTTATAAGATTCCTTGCTGTCTATAACTTTTTAGAAATGTTGCAGGTTAATCTAGCTTATTGAGTTCTCTCTTTTGACTTCATTGTCTATAATATATAGCCTCTTTTACTTAAAGGGAAACATTGCCTTCTGGTAATTGACCTTCATTCTGAAAATGTTGATGTTTTTTTTTTTCAACATCCGAAGCAATCATTATTTAATGTTTATCAAGATTAAAGTGGCACGGATTTGAGAAATGAGGTCTATTTATAAACCGGTATAACTTGTCTTGTACTTGAAGGACAAGTTGTGGATAGTCAGCTTTAGAATGTGAATAACTTCATAGAAAATTAAGGAAAAGAGCAATGTCTTTTGGAGATGTGTTCCCTCTATTGTCTTTAAAGATTTGAGTGAATTCTCTCTTTTAGCTTCCCTTGTCTCCTATGATCTAATATAGTTTCTCATTTGATTCTCAAATCATACTTGCATGCTTTTTCTTTTTTATCCAAATGTTAAATTTTTGCTCAGAGTCCTTTATGTTTATAGTTTCTAGGTTGTGTGTTACTTGCTATCTTTCAATGATATTTCTTACTAGTCAATACCATTGACTATCCTTTTTTCTTACATTAAGTTTTATGGTTTAATGTGGTGCATCATTATCCTCTGATTGCAGAGAATGGGAAAAATTGATAAAGCAGTACCTTTCTTTGGAGCTGGGTTTAACAAAATCTATCCTCTCATAATGGTTATCTATACTCTGTTGGTTGCAAGCAATTTTTTTGACCGTGTGATTGGTTTCTTTGTGAGCTGGAAGAGATTTAGATTTCAAACTGAAGCGGATGATACTGATGGATTTGATCCATCGGGATTAATTATCCTACAAAAAGGTGAACTGCTTTATCTTTTTCTTTTCTCTTGGCATATATGCAGCATGCGGGATGGTGCTGTGAAGAGTTGTTTGCTAATAAATTATCCACATGTATCTTTGGAAGTTGATAAACTCTTATTCTCTCGGTCTATCTCATTTTTCTAGAACGATCTTGGCTGGAACAAGGACAAAAAGTAGGTGAGCATATTGTACCACTGGCAAGAAACTTCAACAGTGTGGACATTGAATCTGGCAGCAATAGCACAGTAAGTACTTGCATATAATGGAATCATTCTATCATGTTTATTTTGAATGTCATTTCTTTTTTAAATGCTATTCTCATATACAGAAGGCAATTTGAGTGAACTATATATGTAGTTTTTTAGTTTGATTCTATTATGTGACTATTATCATTCTTACTGTCTGTTAAGTTTTGTAACAACAGCTGCACTGCAATAGTATGTTGCTTTCTAACTCTGAAGGAAAATTTCCAGGAAAGAACTACAGTAGAAATGAAATCAACGACTGGTTTAATCACTAATGATATGAAGGGGAGTTCATCAATGCCTTTGACAGAAGAGGGTCGTAGATATAGCTCCAGCAGAGAAACCATCAGCAACAAGTATGCTGCCATTAGAGAGCAGAATAGACATGCCAATACCAGGCCTGTTGAGAAGAGCATTGCCTCTGCTAAGGTGTCATTGCTTGATGCAGGCAACTCTGAATCCAATAGCACAGCAGGAGGACCATCTTCTGGATTGGCATCTAAATGGGAATCAATGAAGAACGGTTTTCAAAGTTTTAAGGCAAACATAGGGGCCAAAAAGTTTCTTCCTTTACGCCAAGTTCAGGAAACTAAACTTGTGTCTCGCACTTCATCATCCGAATCTCTTGATGAGATATTCCAGAGATTAAAACGGCCATCTAAGGAGCGGGGAGATAACAGTGATGTCGATGAACATGAAAATGGGATGATATCAGGCCATGGCAGATGATTTTAGATTTGCCATTGGGACACGGACTGATGGGTGTTGTAGAAATTGACACAAGATGTACAGATAATGGGCCATATCCAGTGCTTACGAAATTTTTTTCACGGAAGTTTAAGTAGATAATCTGTCAGATGGATACTTCATACATACATCAGAAATGAAAAAATATAATACGATAGGAGTGTAAAAGTAGAAAAGCAAAGCCAAAATGTTACAATGCGAAGACAGTTGATCCGTATGTAGGAGAAATTTTGCCATTTGAATTGGTACTATTAGCATTCGTTCAAAAAAAAAATAAAAATTGTAAGGTTAGAAAAGGCGTTTTTGGCAATTGCTTTAGTTACATATATGCTAGTTAACACTAGAAAACGATCTTCAAAATGCTCTTTATAGTCCGTGAAAAGCAGGTGTGTACCGCTTGGAATTTGAGAGCAGCTGTGTAGATTATTACAGAAAATGTACTTTTTTATTTTTCAATATTTTTCCAAATGATTTAAAAAAAAGTACTATTTTAAGGAATAAAATGTAATAAAAATCACAGTTGCTTGTTAACCATCAACAAATTTTATTGATTTAAGGAAATTTGAAAATTTGAAAATCTTATTGATTGTAAAATTTTGGTCATTAGATCCAAAAAACTTTTTAAAACCCGAGAAGTCCTTGTGCCATTTTGGCAATGTCGTTCAATTCTGAAATTCTGAAGTGGAATACTATTTTGTCTTCGTATTCACGAAATGTCTAGTGACTTGTATTTGCAATAACTAAGAAGGAATATTATTATGTATTCGTATTCACGAAATGTCTAGTGACTTGTATTTGCAATAACTAATAAGGAATGACATCATGGCCGCGGTGGTAATGCAAAATTGTAGGTCTTCTCTTCAACTCCATAATAAAACTTATTTTCTATTGCCTCATTGCAATATAATATATGTAGAAAAGTTTGGAAAAAAGGATTAATATATATTTTTTTTTTAAAAAAAGAGGTTTATCTTTGTTTTTTATTGGAAGGAAGAGGTATATCTCTAATTATGACAACATAAAAATAGTAACTATGTGAAGGAACACGTATCTTCAAAGTCAAAATTCTATGCTGTTAGGTATGTAGGAGTTTAATAAGTTCGGCCAACATATGAAAATGAAATGGGAGAACTGAGGCACCAAATAGCGAGGGAGACAAAAGTCAATCAGAAATGCAAAGAACCCTCTCAACCCTCCATGGAGCCTTTAGCCATTATTATTGTCATTAATTAGATCTTTAGTGAAATTTTAACTTGAAGTTTTATAATTTTAAAAGTAATTTCAATATTAATAAGATGAAATTTGAAGCTATAAAAGTTTTCTTAAGAATAAAGATACTAATATTAAAATCTTAATAAAAATACAGAAATATGAATAAGAATTGGAAAAAAAAATCATTATAAAGGTACCCTATAAAGTTTAACATGATTGCCAATCAAAAGAAAAAAGATTTCTATAATCCCACTTTAATGACAATCATTTATCTTGTAAATTGTTTATTTGGTGGGGGAGGACAAAAAGAAGGAAAAAAAAAAGGGAAATGGAGGAGAGAAAGGAAGGCATAATTGATGCCCATCACCCGCAAAAACTCCATCAAAAAAGGAATACATCCACACACATTCGTAACACAAAAGGCAAAGAAAAATCCCCTCTTGTGAAGGATATATATCATCAACTAGCTAGCATAGACCTTAATTAAAAAAAAAAACTATACATATTTCACATGTAAACTTAAATTAAATTTCTAATTAATAACAACCCATTTGTTGAATTAATTTAAGCAAACCCCTTTAATGCAATCTTGCCATCAAAATTAACATCTTTTTTTCCCTTCAAATGAAGCAACTTAGACCAAAATCCTTTCTTCTTCTTGTTCTTGCCATGCTTCACATCTCCAACAAGGCTTCTTGTAACAAAAGCAAGTGATCTACTCTTCTTTAACCCATTACCACCCTTGAAAGAAATCGAACCCATAATATCAGAAGCTGTCCTTTGATGACGGTGATGAAGTGGAGACATATGAGTTGAAGCAGAACAAGACAAAGAATCAGATGAAGCAGCAGCCAAAGGAGCTCTTGCAGCTGCTGCCGCTGCTGCAACAGCATATATTTGAGACAACCTTTCTCTTAAACAAGAAGGACAAACACCTTGCTTTTGGTCATGATATGGGTGCTCCTTGCATGCCTTCTCCATTTTTGTATAAATCAAACAAAACCCAAAAACGCAATCTTGATTTTGAGCTCTTCTTTTCTTCTTCTTCTTCTTCCGTGTGCTGCTGTCTATATATATATATATATATAAAGAAAATGAAGGAGCGAAGTGTATTTATATATGGTGATGTGGGCGTAGACTACAGAATAGAATAATACATAGCACAGAGCCAAACGTGTGTTTCGAAGAAGCTGAGCAAAGGTTGTCGTTTAGTTCAGACTTTGGATTGGTCAAATGTAGAACCATGAAAACGTGAGGGCAATAATCAGGTGATTTTATCTACCATCACAGCCCATTTATTGAACCCACAAACCGTAAACATCAATCCAATCCATCAATTTGATCAAAGGGTCGCCGATTTCACCACTCTATATATAAAATAATATTCAAATCGTAAGAATCACTACTTATACTATTAATAGCATTAATGTTTAAAACTGAATTTATACTCGGATAATATTTAAATATTATTAATATTAAAATGTAAAAATTACTAAAGTAAATATATAATTCTATAAAAAAATTAATTGATTTTTACTTTTTATTTCTCCAATTTGATTATTTTTTATATTTGATACTTCAAATAAAATTTATTTTTCTATACATAAAACTCGAATTTAATACTTTATTTAAGAAAATTTAAACTTCTCAATTAATAGATATAATACGAATGTATACATTACGATTTAAATTTAAAATATTATTTAAATAATTTATCCCAATGATTTATTATAAAGCCATATTGGTCAAATACCTTATTTTCACACCTGAATTTTATTATTTTGATCTACTGTAGATTTTAACTTTATTTTTTTTCTATTACATGTATGAGCTTCTATTTTTTGACCCATTACACGTATGAATTCAAATTTTTTGATTCTATTGAACTTCAAGTGTTTGTCTACGTTGACAACTCATACGTTCAATAGAATCAAAAAATTTAAATTCATACGTATAATAGGAAAAAAATAAAAATTCACACGTGTAATAAAAATAAATTAAAATATACAATAAATTAAAGTGATAAAATTCAAGTGTGAAAGCAGATATTTTACCTTGCCATATATATGTTTTTGATTGTCTAAAAGATTAATTAATTATATGTTAATTGCTCATAATTGAGGAATAGGACCACAAGTAAATTATGATTAGTTTTTGGTTGCATGCAAGGACAGTTGGTGTAGCTTTGAAGTTCCAACATTTGAGCTGATTGGACGGCGGGGATTGAAAGTAAGAAGACAAAACATGTGGGACCCATATGGGATGCACACACGTGGATTGAGCGTACATACGCATATGTGTATGATACATGCTCAGCCTTGGGCCGCGCTTTCTCTCTTCGTAACCAAAAAGTCAGCCGCACGTGCATAAGATGTTTTTTCTGGCCTACCGTCTACGCTGCCTCACCTTCTATTTTTAAAATATTTTATTTCTTTTTATAAATGCTTAATCAATTGAAATTTGAAAAAAACAATTAGGATTAGCATTGGTCCTTCTTTTAAATAATTAAACTGAACCGACATAAATAATTAAAATTTAAAATTTTATATTTAATCGAACTGAATTTCAAAATTAAATCCAACTAAGTCAAAATATTTAGATTCAATTAATCATTTTGATAATTTTATTTTTATTATTTTTTAAAATATATGTACCAGTAATAATATAATTAAAAAATATTTTTATACATAATTTTCATAATTTTATTATTTATACATGATTTTCTCTAAATAAATGTATTTTACACTATATTTTGTGAAATGTATAAAATAAATTGTTAATATATAAAATTTTGATTTGATTTAGTTCAATCAAAATTGAATTAAATTGAATGTATTTTAGCTCCAAATTTTTTAATTGAACAAAATTAAAATTTATTTTAATTTGATTTGATTTAATCTAATTATTAATTCTGTTCAATTTTTTAATCTAAACTGACGCTCACCTTCAAAAATAGTAACAATTAATTTTAATAATTATTTATCATATAAAATTTATTATATTAGTCTATGGTTTTTTTATTTTTTACTAAAATCAATAAATGAGAACTAATATACAAAAATTTTTACACTACATTTATTATTTGTGCAAATATAAATTGTTGATTCTGACGAAGTTCATGTAAGTTATACAATTATTAACAATTGTAAGTTCATGCAATTAACAGTTGTAATTTACCTTTTTATATACAAAATAAATTTATCATATAATTTTTTTATTTAAATTATTGATATTCAAAATTTATTAAATTTTAATTAAATTAGTTCGAATGGGGCAGAACTATAAAGACGATAAAAAATTTTTAACAACTAATTTTAATGCAATTAAATATATTATAACTCAAACTTCAAACATTGCTCAAGTAAAAATAGTATTTGACAATTGATTTCAATTGTTAATTTTTTTTAATGTGTATAAATGGATATAGAATTAAATTTAATTAGCTAGTTATTTGTTGATTTATTTAGTGAATTATGAGAGAAACGAGGTCTAGGACAAGTATTTTTTTTTTTAAATTAATGAAAAATGCGGGCATGCGAAGTGTTGTGTAATCTGACGACCGTGAACATTGAGATCTATGAAATATTGCGACATGCGAGTGTTGAAGAGTAGCTTTGTTCTCTCACTTCATTAGACAAATGAATATTAGTTTTTTTCGTGTGGGTTGTCAAGTACTCTAATTAGGATTATTGCATTTGTTAACAAATCGAGAAAACGTATCTCCACATATAGTTTTTGGAATTGAAATTGCTATTTTAGATGTGATGTGATTTCGATTATATAGACACATTAATTGCATTAATTTGTTAAGAGGAAAATGACTCATCTTATTTTAAGGAAAGAAAAAAAAACTATTCATCTTATTTTAGAAAAAGAAAAAATTAAAATAAGATGAATATTTAGTGATTATTTTTTTTAAAAAATTGTAAGATATTAACAACTGTAGAAGTCAGTTGGTAAAAAATTGTTCTCGATTAAGCGATTAATGACATCTAAATTGTGATGTACATATTAAATGTGTTGTTAACAAATATTTACTTTTTATGATCATACCAGAATTAAATTGAATTATTTAAAATTTAGTAAATTTTAAATACTGGTAGTTCAATTTAAAACCATTATAAGATAAGCTATATAATTATTTTATTTTATATTAATTTTTCACTATGTATAATATTTTTAGTATTATATTCTACCATTTTATTAAAAAAATTTAATCGAAACTTAAAATTAAATTCACCATTAAATTTTTTTATGTTATATAATATCATTTTATTAAAAAATTTAATAGAAAACTTAAAATTAAATTCACCATTGAAATTTTTTTTACCATATATAAACACTTGAAACGTTAATACAAATATATTAATTTTTTATGAAATTTGAATAATATGAGCTGAAAATAAAAACAAATTAATAAAATTATAAATAGCTCTTATGTGCATTCAAGTTATTAATTTTGACAATATATTGTTGGTTTCATAAAAAAAAATTGGTATCGATTGTTGTGGAAAATATACTTTTTTTAATTAAATGAAATAAAAAAATTTAATTATTTTGAATTAAGGATAATTAAGTCATTTACCCTATAAATAAAGTCAAAGTAAAGTGCATTTATTAACAGAAGGAGTACAAAAATCTCTACCCTAAAGTAAATATAAGTTTAAGAAAAAATATTTTTGAATCTACAAGTGAATATTGCATATTTACTGATATAGATAATTCTATCTTTGGCTTCCTTTTATCCATGTTATTGTCAACCAAAATAATCTATTAACACAATGATAAAATGGCTCACATATAATGAAAATATATGTGTATGAGGTCAACCTTAAGAAAATAATCATCTAAAGCGTATGATAGCAGAAATCTTTCAAATTAAGACTTCAATTCAGTAACCCTAAAACTCGACATATTTTTGCCAGAATATCAAGCCTATAGGGAGAATGATTCAAGCCAGCAGAAACCAGGCAAATCTAATCTTACTTTAAGAGTTAGCCTAGATATTCATTATTCTCCACTAGCCATTAAATAAATAAAAGATAAAAGGCAGAATAAACTGTCCTAAAACAAACTCAAGTCAATAAATTTATAAATGAGCTCAGCCTTATAACACATTTGAAAAATTAAATATTTTACAATCAAATTACATAATTTTCTTAAAATGAAAAAATGTAGAATATTGATGAATATAAAGAGAATACCTTGATATTTTTTGATGATAAACTAACAATTCTTTTACAACAATAGTTCTATAGCAGTAGTCACAAAACTTCTACAGTACTAATCTCATTCATCTTTGCAAAATATTTTTTTTTGGATTAAAAAATTTCAAAAATTTTTCTAGAACAATGGTGTAATCCAATTTGAAAGAAGAGATGAGAGGAGATTGAGTTTTTTTAATTTTATATTTCATATATCATTAACAGAAAACAAAAAAGAGGATATGATTTGGGCTGAAAAAAATATTTTTAGTAAAAAAAAATTTATTTTCTGTTAAGTATAACGTTAAATTTATCTTCAAATTATAGGTTGCTTTTTTCCATTTCAATCTAATGGTTTATATTTTATATTTTAATCTAATGGTTAAAAAACTAAAACTATACTTACAGAAACACCTTAATCCTTTAGTCTCTTAAAAAATATTTTATATTACGGTTGTAATATGATCAGTTTTATTGCGGTCTATAAAAATTATTTTTTCTATATGTTTAGAAGCATAAAAAAAATTGAGGGGACAACAATATTATTTTTAAAGATTCTCATAAAATTGTTCAAGTCGTGATCCGCATGTATCAGCGTCCCAACTTTAGCATCGAAGGGGGCCAAAGCCTTCTCTAACCCTTACCTCAGCTTTTTTGGTGGTTGAATCAATAAATTATTAAGATTTAACCATTTTTCACATTGTTAATAGAAACAATGAGAGAAATTATAATTTTTAAGGCTAAGTTGTAAATGAATTTACTTTTCACCCTACCATATTTTAGAGTTTAGTTCCTATAACCAGCATGCATAGAGTAATTTTTTTGAACACATAAATTATATCAAATTTGACTTAAAATGATGACACATTATAATTATTTAATCAATAAAAATATGTTAAATTAGAATAAAAAATATATAAACATTCATATGTGTATAGACCATCCAAAAGTGTTCGTTACACATTTAATCAAATGTCCAAAACTAACAACTCAACCATAATTCATAATTAAAGAATAGAGATGTACATACATTATGGCAGAAAGAAAGAAAAAGTATATAATTATAAGGTACATTGTTCTAGCTTCACATCGATCGTCTATCCTTGGTCTCATTGTCAAGCATTACTCATGGTATGCTCTATATAATATTAGATTAATGTATTTAGCAATAACCCACTTTTAGAGGACTCAAAATAGGGACACATCCCATGAATCCTTCGCATTGGGTACATAAGTCACTACATTTAATGTCATTTTTTTCCCCCCTAATCTAGCTGAAGCATGCATGTTCTATACATGTCTAGCAGGATACATTAAACAAAGTTAAATTTCATTTAATAAGAAACATATAAGTGGAAAATAAATTGGCACAGCTTAAGATAAGCGACATGCATCATCTCACTGCATGCTCGAGAGCACAAAATAATGGAAAAGACGCGCACACGCATACGGATATATATATAATTTTGGATTTGGGTTGCCCATAATAGGTTGATTCGATCTATCTTGATTTAATTAAAAAAAAAAGAAATGTAACTGCCAAAAGGTAATTGAGCAACTGCTCATATATGATTTACGTACAAAAAAAAAAAGTACGTAAAAGAATAAAAAAGAATAATAAGAAAAATAAAAGGAATACAAAAAGCACTTTATAAAAACTCTTCCAAAACAATAGAAAAATACAAGAGTAAAAAGGGTTGTGAAAATTTTGGTGTGATTAACATAAGCCTAGTGTTTTTCAATCTCAAATTTGTGGAATCATTAAAGATAAGTGATCCTAACTCTTTCATTATTTTAATTCCATATTATAACACTGGTATCAAAGCATGATTGATGATTCCAATGCAATTATGAATTAATTTCTTTTTTTGTGAATTGAAATTATTAAGTTTTTGTGTTTGTGAACATGATTGACACAGCAATTTTGTGAACATTTCCTGAATTTTACACTAAGTTTCATGTCATGATATTACATGTATTTGTAGTTCATATTGTAATCTTTAAATTGGTATAAAGAACATTAAATTTGGTTTAGTATAGAGAAAGTTATGGTTGATCAAAGTTATCATCTTGAAAATTACTTTTCTGAAATTTTCAGGTTTAGAAACATTTAGAGATCGAAGATGAAGTGAGTTTTATACTCACAAATTGAGAGTTTGAAATCCAACACACACTTTTAGGTTTCCTAATTAAAATCTAAATGCACATTTAAACTCAGAACAGTCATAAATTGGGGGTAAAAAAAATTTCAAAATTGGAATAATTCTTTAAAATGGTGGGTGACATACTCTCTCCGTTGCCTAAGAGTGAGATTGGGCAGGCTGCCCATTAACAGCCAGCCAAATGAGACCTTACAGCCCTATGGGCAAAAATGGCATGTGAAGGCACTCCGGACATCCATTTTCGATGCCGCTGGTACCACTGGATTCCAAATTTTTTGTAGAATTTTTATATATGTTAAAATAATTTTTTTAATATTAATTTTATTTATTTATTATTCTTATTTTTAAGAAAAATTTATTATTTTAATCAAGAGAAATTCAATATTAAATTTATTATTCTAATCAAGAAAAATTCTAGAAAAATACTAGTAATTTTATATAAAGTATATTTTTTGGGGTTGGGGTTTAGTGGGAGAAAATTAATTTTTGATTCATTTTCATAATTAAAAAAATACAATTAAAAAAATTCATAATAAATTGTATATTTGTTCAAAAATTTTGATTCCGGTCTTGAAAGTTTTCCAAAATTAAAGAGAATCTCCATGTATAATATTAGATATATGAGTGTGTCTTGAGTTCTAGTTTTTAACCTATGTATGTGTTTATTCTATATTTGAGGATTGAGATTTTTTTGGTTATTTTTTCTTTAATATTTATTAAAGGAACAATTTCTTAGTTGAGGAGATGGCTTCAACTGAGAGATTATAGGAGGCTTAGAAGGAATCGAAGAGATCTTAGTCGCCAACAAGTGAGGTGTCCTCTTTTGACTGCAAGAAGCTAAGAACAGAAGCTAATGCTGAGACTTTTGAGAAGAAATCTCTCCACATATATAATGAATAGTCGTCACACTCTCATAGAGCATGTTAAAACTGTTAATAATATGATTCAAGTTCTCATCACTAATGGTTATATTATGGGTGATTATTATAAAATCATGGCTCTAGTGAACACATTACTTGAATCTCTTTTGAGTAGTTTTCTATGTTTTAAAGTCGATATATTCAAAATAGATTCAAGGGAAAGAACTAAAAACATGAGAGATTTTCTAAGAGGAAAATATGGATCATATGAGACATTAGTCTATATGTTTTTGGAGGATTACATCTCAAAGAATTTGAACAAATCTTCTATCTTTAGTGTGAGTCCCAACTTTAAGACTTTGAGATGCCCTAACCCGACCTATCCATGGATTAAGAACAATGTTAATTATATCTTAGATAAAGAGTTTTTTTTAGGAGTCTATTCTTAAAATAGTTAAGTATATAAACCTGTATGAATAGTTTTATGTATTGTTTGTTCAATTTATTACATAATGGTGTTATGTATTGAACATTTTATTTTATATGTTATGAAATATTGTTTGATTACATAAATTATTATATTATTACTTCATAAACTTGGCATTCCATTATTGGTAGAATTCATGAAAATTCTCATCTAGAATTATGTTGGCCCAATTTAAATTAAATTATAAAATCTAGACATTTGAAATTAAATGATGATTGGGAATGTAGTGAACTTTCTCATTTAATTCATATGAAAATATTTATTAATTTAATTTAAAATCGTGACTCAATAATGTGTATAAGTGATTGCATTTATAATGTCTCTTGTAGTTTGTGACTAACTATGGCATCCAAGAATATCATAGTTGAACTAAATAAGGGTGAGAAATTGAATGGTGGTAATTACAACATATGGCACTTGAAAATGAAATTTTTCCTTGATGAGCATGAAGCTTTAAAGGCTATCAATAATGTTATGGAAGAGCCCAAAGTTAGTAAGGAAAATGTGAATAAGCCACAACATAGGTGCGATATGGCTGATTTTAATGCTTGGAAGAAGAAGGATTCTACTGCTAGAGGAATTCTCATAAATTCCATGAATGATGATCTGGTATATGAGTACCAACAGTACCTAACTACAAATGCAATGTGGGTTATTTTGAGGGAGAAGTTTGGAGGAACAACTGTCTCCAAACTAAGACAGTTGACTATTAAGTTTGACATCTATAAGAAAATTCCTAATAAGCCTATGAAACAACACTTAAGAGATATGTCAATCATGATCATGAAATTCAAAGCAGTTGGGCACAACCTCATTGATGAACAATAAGTTCAAGTTGTCCAGTCTCTCCCTCATAGTTGGGAACACATGAAAGTGAATATGACCCATAATGAAAACATTAAGACCTTTGCTGACATTGCGCACCCCTTGGAATTAAAAGATGAGTGCCTTGAGGCTGCTAAGCCAAATGAGCATGCATATGTGGCTGAATAAAGTTCCAAAAGGGTTTTTGGTTTTAAGTGCAAGAGATTCAATAATAATTGAAAAGGCAAAGGCAAGATAAATAAGATTAGACGTGGACTAAAGAAAGAAACAAGAAATTTAAATGCAAACGAGGAAAGCATGGTAGAAGAAAGGATAAAACTAAAGTGATTTGTTATAATTGTGGTAACCTAGGTCATTTTGCTCATGAATTAATAGATTGAGCCTAAAAAGGTACTGTCTTATCTAACTTCTTCTAAAAGAAGCTATGCTTCTAAAATTTTTGTTGCTAATACTGTATTGCTCACTAAACCTCGTCCTATGTGGACTGTAGACTTAAAAGCCATGATCAATATAACTAGAGATAAAAATGAATTTGTAGAATTTTCGTCAAATTTCAATTGGAACAAAGTGAATTTATGTAGGCAACAATGCAAGAGCTGAAGTTAAAAGAATTGGCACATGCAAATTGGATTTGCAAGAAGGCTAAATCCTATACCTACATGATGTTCTATATGCTCCTGATATTCAATGAAATTTGGTCTTTATGCTTGCTCTATTAAAGTTAGGATATGGTTTGTATTTTCTTGGTGAATGTGTTAAGCTTACTCATGTACTATTTATTATGGTTATGGATACATTATGGATGATTTTATGGTGTTGAACACAAACTATTGTAATAGTAATTATGGTGTTTTATTTTTCCTTGTTCATCGAATCTAGTAATGATAATATGGATGTACAATTATGGCATGCTAGATTAGGACACAATGGGCAAGATAGAATGAATAGACTTGCTCGTGATGGTCTATTGGGATTAATCACAAAATTCAAATTGCCTACTTGTGAATTTTATTTGCAAGAAAAAGCCACCAGAAAACTATTTGGAAAGGGCACAAGAGGTGGATTTCCTTTACAAGTAATACATTATGATATATGTGGACCAATGAGTGTCAAAGCAGGGCATGAAGCCTCATATTTCATCACATTTATAGGTGACTTCACTCGATATGGTCATGTCTATTTAATCTCCCATAAATCTGAAGCATTAGATTACTTTAAGCAATATATACATGAAGATGAGAATCAATTAGACAGGAGAATAAAAGCATTAAGGATTGATCAAGGTGGAGAGTATCTATTTGAACAATTCAAAGAATTGTGTAGTGAAAAAAGAATGATGAGGCAATTAATAACTCTTTCAACACTGCAATAAAATGGTGTTACTAAGTGAAGGAATCGAACTTTGCTTGAAATGGTTAGGTCAATAATGGTGCAAGCTAATCTCCCAATTAGTTATTGGGGTGATGCTTTTTTATCTATAGCCTATATACTTAACTGTGTACCTTCTAAATCGATTTCTAATACACCTTATGAGTTATGGACAAGTAAAAAGACCAATTTGAATGAGCTACATCCATGGGGATCTGCAGCCTATATACTTAACTGTGTACCTTCTAAATCGATTTCCACTACACCTTATGAGTTATGGATAAGTAGAAAGCCCAATTTGAATGAGCTATATCCATGGGGATCTGCAACATATATTCTTAATAATTTTCACAAATTCAAAAAAATTGGGATCGAGAGGAAATAAATGTATCTTTATAAGATATTATGAGAACTCAAAAAGGTTATGCATTTATTGGTGAGGATTCTAATGGAAAATTGATTAAAATTGAGTCCCGTGATGCCAAATTCCTTAAAAATAATTTTCCTAAGATATATGATGTTAATAAAGATCATCATTTATTTGAGATGGAAGATGATGACGAGACTGGTATAAGCCAACAAAAGGTTGACACACAAAATATAATACCTAGTCCCATTTCTGACAGTAGGAGTATGCATGATTCACTTCACCCATCTCAATTGAGTGGGAGAAATGATATTGAAACTAATCCAATTTCAATTGGTGAAAGTAATGATTCAATTATGTTAAAGTTTACATTTTAAAACTCCTAAAAAACATTTTGTAATTGAGAATGAAGTCTATATTAAGTAACGATTCTCAATTATATCGAAGTATACGTTTTAAAACTCCTAAGAAACATTTTGTAATTGAGAATGAAGTCTATATTAAGTAGCGATTCTCAATTATGTCGGAGTATATGTTTTAAAACTCCTAAGAAACATTTTATAATTGAGAATGAAGTCTATATTATTACTCCTGATGATGATGAGGAACCTAAAACTATCAAAGAGGTACTTGAGTGTCCTACCAAAGAAGAGTGGAAAGTTGCAATGGAAGAGAAAATGGAATCTATGAAAATGAATCAAGTTTGAAACTTAGTTGATTTACCGCCAGGCTATAAAGCCATTAGGAATAAGTGAATTCTCAAAATTAAAGTAAGGTGGATGGTTCCATTGATAGATATAAAGCTCGACTTGTGGCAAAAGGCTATACTCAATAAGGGGGTATAGATTGCGAGGAAACTTTTTCACCTATTGTCAAGTTTACCTTTATTGCCTTATCCTAGCTATTGTAGCTCAAAGAGATTTAAAATTGCATTAAATGGATGTGAAAGTAGCTTTTCTCAATAGAGAGCTAAATGAAGAAATTTACATAGAGCAACCTATAAGTTTCATTGTTAAGGGCCAAGAGCGCAGAGTATGCAAGCTCCAAATATCTATTTATGGTCTTAAACGGTCATCCAAACAGTGGTATCTTAGATTCCATAAGCCAATTATAACTTATAATTTCTAAATGTTTGGTGAGGACCATTGTGTTTATATTAAAAGATCTGATGAAAAATTTGTAATTGTATCTCTTTATGTCGATGATATCTAATAGCAGGGAACAACAAGGAGTATATAATAAATATTAAAAATTAGTTATCCATAAATTTTGACATGAAAGTTATGAGTGAGGCTGACTACATATTGAGGATTAAAATTAAAAGAGATCGTTCAAAGAAACTTTTAGCTCTATCACAAGAGAATTATATCCAAAATATTCTAGAATGCTTAAATATGAGCAGTTGTAAACCCATGGATACTCCTGTGTCAAATTGTGAGGCTTTGAGTCTTAAAATGTGTCCTAATAGTCCAAAAGAAAAAAGAGAAATGGCCTCTATACCATATTCCAGTGCTATAAGGAGTCTTATGTATGTTATGTTGTGTACTCGTCCAGTTATTTATTATACTCACCCAATTATTTATTGTACTATTGGATTAGTTAATTAATATAAATTGAATCCTATACGAGAGCACTAGAAAGCTGTTTTGAGGTATCTAAAAGGCACTATGGATTATTGCTTATGTTTTCAAGGATCAGAATTACATCTAATTGGATATTCAAATGCTAATTGGGAAGGAGATCTTCATCAACATAAATCTACCTCTGGTTATGTTTTCTGACTAAATAAAGCTGCCATCTCATGGAGCAGTAAGAAATAAACATGTATATCTTTATCAAATTTGGAAGCTGAATTTATTGTATGTTCAGCTGTAGTGCATGAGGTTGTTTGGTTAAGAAGATTCTTTATGAATTTGGGAAATTAAAATGGTTACTAGGGAGCCATTACTGTTCATTGTGACAATCAAGCAACAATTGCTTTAAAAAAAGATCCTAAATATTATAATAGAACCAAACACATAGATACATAGTACAACTACATTAGAGACATTATTGCCAAACAAGAAGTAACTGTACAATACCTATCTACGCACAAAATGGTGGTTGATCCTTTAACTAAACCAATTTTAAGAGATGTATTTCTTACATATGTAAATTCTCTGGGATTGCATAGAATATAGAATATTTTGCTAAGCTACTACTTCTAGCACTAAGATAGTGAGTAAAGATGAGATTAAATGTTAGGATTATGGCCTTAAAAGAAAATGAGATGAGGTTATTTTTGGATATACGATCGATTTGGATTGCCCTATCCAAATGACTTATGTAAGCCAAATATGAATTCTCAATTATTACCTGCCACTGAGAGTACCTTGAGAATTCAAGTTAGGCACAAATGAGCAACTGGACTTAGGTCTATACAATGTTTTTTTAATTGACATTAATTTAAAATATAAACACTGTAGCACATGATTCATACCATGTGTGCTTATTCGACAGAAAAGGTAGTGGGAGAATGATCCCTGCTTCTCCACTGTGTGAGACCTTGAGGATAATCTTAAATCCTTATATTGGTACCCCTATACATTTTGTTGTTGTTTATAGTTTATTCATAGCGGCTTGCTATCTTAGCATGCTACTTATGATCATAAATGATTCGAGTTATAGACCATGTCTAGAAAAGTGACTATGTATACCATGTCTGGAAAAGTAACTATGTATAAATTATAAATTCCAAGTATAAAATGAATATTTTGTTCGGTGTGTCCATTGGCCTACCAATCTTGTCACTTGAGAGAAGTATGACTTGATTACAGATACACAAAATGAAAATATCTTGAACATGCTCTTCGAGGGATATGAGATGCTAATATGATTTAAAAAGGATAATCTAGGGTATTGCGAGTATATATTTGATTAACTAATATCATTTTTATATAGGGTTGAAGTTTCTATGTTATTCCTAACATATGTATAGTAATAAGCTCCCAAGTACAGGTTTTGCTTGCTAAGTCGCACGACTGTTTACTAGTATGAAAGTGTTGTTTGTCTATTGATTAAAGAAAATCTCGCAATGGGGTCATAACTATTATCATACATCGAATTTTGGTTGTCCTAAAAAAGGTCCAATGATGAAAACATCTCTGAGAATATGACAAGTGTCTGTTCATTGATACCGCCTTTGAAGCGTGTTGTGAGTCTAAAAAAAGCCAAACCGAGCCTTCAGAGAGAAAAATTGACCTTTGAATCATTAAATTACACCCCGATTTTATGAATCACAAATCATCGGAGTGGTAAGTTGCTCATTTCGAACAATCGTTGCTTGAAACGAGCAACTTATCAGACTGGTGTTCGCCTCATGAGATCGAAGTTCCACTTTGCAAAATCGAAAGGCGATTTTGATAAAACGGACATTAAAAATGCACTGGAAGGTCCTGAAACCTTGAAAAGCACCTTTGAAATAGCGTGATCAAAGCCCGGGAAGGCTGCGTGATGCGTGCAAGAGCTCGTGATCACGCGAAGGGGTGCGTGATCACACGCAAAGGTGTGTGATCACGCGCCGCAAGTCTGTGAACACGCACAAAGGCGCGTGATCACACGCCCCAGGCCCATGATCATGCGTACTAGAGGCGTGATCACGCTTAAAAAAGTATGATCACAAGCCCCGGTACACGTGCACACGCGTAAAAGCACGCACAGATGCATTTTGGGATGTATGATCATGTATTTTTGGGCATTTTTTCCCTATAAATAAGGGTCTCTACCTCCCATTTTGAAGGAGGCAAGAGCCAAGGGGAGCAAAAATAGAAGCACACATTGAAACACTGTTAAATTGAAGATTCAGGAGTCCCAATTCACACACTTTTAGCTCACCTTCTACATTTTTCGTAGGATTTTTTATACCGCTTTTGAACCAAAACCAACCACATCTTTGTCAAAGCACACTTCAAAGGTATACAAATTTGCATCCTACAAGTCATTTTCAACCTCTTGACGAGGAAAGCTTGAAAATCCCGCGAAGCTAAAGCTTCAAAAACCTAAAAACAAGCTCAGTCGAATCTGAGGACCAAATAATCATCTTTGCACATTTATTTTACTATTTTGCATTTTACTTTATTATCGCCAACAGTTGAGAAATTATTGTGATTGTGTGATGAGACTGGCAATGTGCATGCTGATTGAATAATCTCTGCTCTGTTTTGCTTATAATAAATCATCATTTTGCATCAATATGCATTCAATAAACACGAAAGCTAACTTATCTAAGCTAAAGCTTAGAATATGTCGTATGATGATGCAATCATCATCATTTACTAGTTATCTTATCATTTAGAAATGCTTTATAATAATTCCTGCTAGGGCATGAACTCGATGCATCTATTTAATCATTCATATCAATCATCTTTGTCATACTTATCTGCTGTTCGAGTGGATAAATAGATGGAATTGCACATAGTTGTGTTAACCTTTGTCTTGCATGTGTTTTCTTGATTAGGACTAGATTTACATTTTTGCAATCTTATTTTCCTTTTTGAATGTATTTACTAGGAAAGCCTTGTAAATAATCACGCTGAATTTCTCATACTTTCCAATGTACTTGTGTGAATGTGTATATATCAATTGTCGTTGCCGAAACTAGGGTACTGCAATAGCCATATATTGAGTATTATAATGAGAACTATTAGAAAAGTAGATGAGATCTCCCGAGCTCAGAATCTCTGCTAGGGACGATACTCGTTGAGTGACCCGATGCCGTCCCTTTCATCTTTTCCTGATTTTCTAAAAACCAAATGGCGACTCCAAACACAAAGTGTCTCACATCCCCTCGATACCAATCATTTGTCCCTGTCCAAAATGGAATGGATGTCCCATCCGGCAAAGTTGCCATGTCCCTCGAAATAAAAAAAATGTCCCAACACCCCTTTGGGACCTCGAGACTTAAAAAAGGTCGCTCATAGTGGCAACTCCACTGGGGACTCTAGTTAGAGAGATTGATTCAAAAATGACTATTTCTCATTACATAATATTCAATCATATGGAGCCCTCCACCACTGGATTTACACTACACAGTCACACATGCACTTTTGGTCCCTATCAGCTGATAATGATGAAAAGTGATCCATTATGATTCCATACAAGTCATAGGGTGACCGATTCAAATTTGTCACCTTTAGCCTTCACTTGTGGTTTCGTCGGACTCATCTGACCAGAGTCTGTGACCTAAGTCCTTAAGGGGGGTGACCTGGGTTATCAAAAGAATGCTAGACTCACTAACCGGAATCTATAACCCTAGTCATGGGGGGGGGGGGCATTCTCGCTAAAGGGGCCATTAGTCTTACACCCTCGGCTCAACCCATGTAAATAAACTAATAGAAATATCCGCTAAGATCCCACCAAAACTTTGCATGCTAGCCCTGATGCTATCCGTTTGACCTGACATTCACAAATCTCATGACACTCTTAGTGTCCATCACCGATTGACGTCATTACGTCCTTTCTCACAGACTGCTGATACTTAGATTGTGTGATCCTTATTTACCTAGCATAAGCCCGATGTGCAAGGAATGATAAGAATTATTGACCTCAATATGACTAGCTTGTAAGAACTGGTGAATAGTGACATCTTTCGATGACGGAACCTACGAGCGTCGTCCATTTGTCCTTATCAGATTAAACAGATGGGTCAGGAATTCAACTAGATTACAGAAATTTGTGTTGAAAGAATCAAATTGTAAACTCTCAAACAATACTTTCATGCCTCTTGGTAAAACTATCGAATATCAATATGGGGATATAAAACTGGACCCCTCTTGTTGGCTATAGCCTCTACACATGCGAGCGTGTAAGGACTATAGACGCCATTTGTGACCCAACGACTGGTCCTTACATTAACATTATACACTTACCTCGAGTGCATTTGAGCATCGTTTCTTAGTTTACCTCTTGATTCTCATCAATACAAATCGAAACATCATAGTTTGAGAGCGGAACCATAGTCCTCTGCTGACTATCGGGTCAAAACCCATATAGGAAAGAGACTGAATAACCTCATGGAGCGATAAGGTTGAAAGTGAGAGCTTGCTTGTGAATGGTTTATTCCTTGTGCAGGAAAAACTAACAACCTTTCACATAATCATGCATACATGGTATACATATAGGCAACTCATACTAACCACATTTTTTTGCAACCATCTGCATCAATCATAATAAGACTATGCATGAGCATGTCATGTATACATACTAATCGTATTCTTTTGCAGGTACATCTCATGCATGCATCATTCATCCTTTGTTTATTCAATCATAATAAGATACTTCATGTCAGCAATTTGAGAATAAGCTGAAAGAGGGAATTCATAAATTGCTTACTGATGGAACCATAACAGAAATCCTCCAAGCCCAAATCAAAGTCACTAATGTTCAAACTAGAAATGCCCAAGATGAAAATCGTGTTGCCACTCTAATAAATGAAGAATCTGCATCTGTCCACTCGCGAGCAAATAGAGGAAAGGGTGTCCTTCATACTTTTGTACAGATTGAAGATGATGATGAGTATTACCACGCCTTTAAAACACCATAACAACAAGCTGCTAAGATTGCTAACTTGACTAAGCTTGAATTAGCAGGGGAGGTCAAACTATTAGCCAACAAGATGGCTCAGCTAGAATTCACCTTCAAAGACAAGGGGTCTCATGAATCTAAAAGCTTTATTGATTTAGTTCTGTTCAAAGATTAATTGCTTCTTGATGATTTCAAATTGCCAAACTTTGCCAAGTTTGATGGAATTGGGGATCCGAGGGTCTATTTAAGGCAATACGCCACCTTTATGGCTGCTACTAAGCTTACAAAATCACAGATTGTCTAATTCTTCTTCACATTACTAGAAGAGGGATCAGGAGCATGGTTCTTTGACCTTGAGGATGAGATTAAGAGTGACTGGTTACTATTAACTCAAAAATTCATTAAGCAGTATGAATACAACACTCAGTTGGATATAACTCATTGAGATATGGAAACTATGAAACAAAAGTCTGGTGAATCTTTCTCTGATTATGTTGTAAGATGGTGCGCCAAAGGATCATTGCCCCATTTCAGAAAACAGATAGAATTGATAATCAAAGGATCATTGCCCCATTTCAGAAAACAGATGATCTTTGCCCATTATCTTGATTTCTGAGCACTTTATCAAGCTAAAATCAGGATTGAAGATGAGAAAACCCAACAACCCAAAAACACTTTCCGCCAAAATACTCAAACCAGCACCTAAAATCAAGGCACCTTCACCCAAACTGCCGAGATAAACCAAATTCAACCAGACACTTTCAAACCACCATCTGATAATGTTATCAACAAGCCACCTAGAAGATTTTCCAACTTTAATCTCCTACTATCCAAGGTCTTCCAAAGACTTCAGCAAAAGAACCTCTTACAACCACGAGAACCAAAACCACTACCAAATCCTTTGCCTCCATAAATTGACTAGAACCTATTTTGCCACTTCCACCAAATGCCCGGCCATACTACTGACACTTGTAAAACTCTCAAAAATGCAATCCAAGACCTCATTGAATCAGGAAAGGTTGATAATCCTGAAAGATGACCCAATGTCAAAACCAACCCCTTTCCAAATTACCGAGCCATGCCTCCACCAATAATCAACACAATCTCATCTAGCCTACCCAAAAATCTTATTAAGCAATCAATCCAAGCCATTCAGGAAACCCTAGAAGAAAAAGAAGCCAGAGCATAAAAAGAATTCTTGACGATCTTAGAAGATAAGAAAGCCTCAAAGCTAAGCAAAATAAACCTGAAGTGTGGGATCTACTAGGCCAGCCATCTGTAAAATTTGACTACAAAGTCAAGTACAATGCACCTTCAACAACTCATGTCCTTTTAGAGGATATAGTGCCCTCAGGATGGGGAGAAGAGTTTGATGAAGAAGATGGAATGACCAGGATCGTCTAGTCTCCAAACCTACAAGTCATGGGAATTAACATCTGGTACGACTTTGATGAAGAAGTTAAAAAAGGCACAAATACCCAAGAACATGATGACTTTGAGATCATTGTCTAGAGCAAGAGCAATAATGTAAAAATAACCATTCTAGAGACACCACGACTGAATAGCAAAAAGCAGATAGCTAAAAAGCCTATACTCTCAGTTAACCACATAGCTCACAGTGGAAGAGTCTACCAACCTCATTAAAAGGAAAATGACATCTCTAATGGGAAAGAAAGGTCAAGTGATGTGGCTCCAACCAAGAAAGAAGATGATCGGGTTGTTAAGTAGCTTAAGAAAACTCAAGCACAAGCTAGTATTTGGGATTTGCTCATGGCCTCTAAGAAGCACAGAGACGCTCTAGTTAGGGCACTTGATGATACAAAGATCACCATCGATGCTTCACCTTGCGAAATGATAGCTTCTCTAATGAAAGCTCCTCCTAACACAATCACCTTCTCAGATGAAGATCTGCCTCCTAAAGGAAGGGTCCATAATCATCCTCTGTTCATATAGGCAATAGTAAAATCTAAAAAGACCTTATGTGTTATGGTGGATGATGGATCTGCCATCAATATTTATCCTCTAAGGCTGTTACACAAATTTGGAATGAATGTTGAAGACGTAGAGGAATATAACATGATTATTCGAGCTTATAATGACTCTAAGAAGCCAGTCATAGGGACTTTCAAAGTAGTAGTCACTGTGGGGGATATCAAATTAGTAACAGAGTTCACTGTCTTAGACATCCCTTCAACTTTTGCCTTGCTATTGAGGAGACCTTGGTTCTACCCACTAGGAGGCATACCTTCTACAGTACACCAGAAGATAAAATTCCCACTCAAAGACAAAGTTTTCACCATTCCAACTGAAACTAATAATGTCATCGCTTGCTTGAATATAGTGCTACCAGGCTTCTAGATCCTTGTAATCCATTAAGATTGGGTCGACCTAAAAGTTGCTGTAATGATGAAAAAGATACAATACCTGCTCGGAACTAGATTAGGTGGAATGTACATTGGAGTCACAGAATTCCCTAACTTTCGAGGGCAAACCAGCAGACACAGTCTAGGGTATGATCCTGAAAAGGACACTAGAACTAAGAAGTTCACCTCTTTTATTCCAAAAGGCTCAACTGAAGTCTATTATGGACAGACCAAAAAGTACGAAAAGGAAGGGGTTGAGAAACCTGGTTTTGAAATCTTCAAAGATGTTATTGAATCTGCTAAAAGAAAGTACCCCCTATTGCCAAGAGATATCATTGAGACTGATATTGAAGAACTTATGAAGAGTCTAAGACTGAGACCCTTAACTATGAGGAAGTTGCTGCCATCCTCGAATAAAACATTGATGACAGTCTATTTGAAGACACTGCTACTGGAGACAATCTCTGTACTTTTCCTTTATTTGAAACTGATGATGTAATGAACTCTAAAGTTAATGCAATGAAATTAAATTTTGCTTACTTGTTCGATGTCCTTTCTGATGGTAGTGTGCGTTGCATTGATCAAAATACTTGCATATTTGACATTCATTCCATATGCATTGAACCATTTAACATTGGCATAAAAAATGAACACACATTTTGCATATTAGAAAGATGTTACCTCAGAGGAGAGAAGAGAAATTGAAAAAATATTAATAAATTATTTAAAAGTATTTATTTGGACATATGAAGACATGCCTGGCATTGACAAAGACATCACTCAACACTACATTCCCACCAAAGAAGGGTGTAAACCAATAAAGCAGAAGTTGAGAAGACTCAGACCAGAATGGGCCCAATTTGTAAAAGAAGACATCGAAAATAGATCAAGGCTAAGTTCCTATAGGTGGTAGGTTATCCGGAGTGGTTAATGAATGTCATGTTAGTGCCAAAGAAAGACTGAAGGGTCAGAATTCATGTTGACTATAGAGATCTAAACAAAGTATGCTTAAAGGATGACTTCCCTTTGCCTTACATAGATGTGTTGATAGACAACACTGCCTCTTGTGTAATATATTCCTTCATGGATATATTTTTTGGATACAATAAGATTTTATTGGCCATCATTGACAAAGCAAAGACATCCTTCATAACAGAATAAGGTACTTACTGTTACAGGGTAATGCCTTTTGGCCTGAAAAATGCAGGTGCAACGTACCAAAGAATGGCAACAACTATGTTTCATGACATGATGCACAAAGAGGTCGAGGTGTATATGGATGACATGATGGTTAAGTCAGAAACTATAGAAGGGCACCCGGCTGCTCTCGAGAAATTCCTCATAAGGATTGAAAAGTACAGCCTCAGGCTTAATCCCAAGAAGTGTGTATTCAGGGTGAATTTAGGCAAGATGCTGGGATAACCAGAAAGGGAATGAAGTGGATCCAGATAAAGTGAAAGAAATTAGAGAAATGCTAGTGCCAAAAATTGAGAAAGAAATCAGAGGCTTTCTAGGGAAGCTATAATTCATCAGTAGGTTCATTGCCAAGTTAACAGTAATTTGCGAGCCCATTTTCAAGCTACTCAGAAAATATCAGCCAATAATATGGAATGAACAGTGTCAACTAGCATTTAATAAAATCAGAAACTACCTAGCCAATCCACCAGTTCTAAAACCACCCAAGTCTGGGTTTCTATTAACCCTATACTTAGCCATTGAAGGGAATGTAATCGGTGCAACGCTAGCCTAAGAGGGAGAAGGGGAAGTGGAACATGCAGTCTATTACCTGAGCAAGAAAATGCTACCTTATGAGGAAAAATACAGTCAAATCGAACAGATATGCCTGGCAATGAAGAAGCTTAGACATTATTTTTAATCTTACAAGATCCAAGCCATGTCCAAAATAGATCTTATGACGTATCTCTACGAAGCTCCTTTCTTAGTGGGAAAACTCGCCAAGTGGCTTGTTCTAATCACAAAATTTGATGTGCAATATCTGACTAAGAAGACAGTAAAAGGGAGAGCGGTTACTGAATTCCTAGCCCTCAACCCAATCCCAAATTCAGAAGAAGTCCAACTAGACTTCCCAGATGACCTCAACACGGCCATCGAGGTGCAGGGATGGCGTATGTACTTTGATGGGGCAGTCAATTAATTCAGAGCAGGAGTTAGGATGATATTCCTAACACCAAAAGGCAAAGTGATGCCAATTACTAAGAAGCTAGCATTTAGGGTTATGAACAATGAGGCAGAATATGAAGCATGTGCACTTGGCATGGAAGCTTTGATACTTCTGGGAGTGATAGAAGTTGAAATATTTGGATATTCTATGTTGGTAATCAATTAGACAATAGAAGAATGGGAACTAAAAGAACAACACTTGAGGCTACATCTGAGTCACCTACAGTGGCTCGCCTTATCTTTCCAAAAATGCAAATTCATCCATCTCCCTAGAAACCATAACCAGATGGTAGACGCACTCACTTCCCTAGCATCAGTATGGGAAGGACTAACCAAAATGCCCATAAAGCCTCTAATACTACTCAAATCAGAGCAACTTAGTTATAAATGCCTTAGAATAGCAGAAATGAAAGCAGGCAATAAACCCTGGTTCTATGATATACAACAATACCTCATAAAAAGAATTTACCTTGAGAAGGTAGTAAAACAGGACAAGGCAGTCATCCGACAACTGGCATCAAAATTTACATCACACTAGGGTGTATTATATAGAAGAACTTCAAATGGGATACAACTCAGATGTCTGGATGAGACAGAAGTTGCTAGAGTAATGGAAGAAGTACACAAGGGTTTCTGTGGTCCACACATGAATGGCACCATCCTAGCTAAGAAGTTAATGAGACAAGGGTTCTTTTGGATGATGATGATGGAAGACTGCAACGGATTCGTAAGAAAGTGCCACAAGTGCCAAATTCATGGGGACATCTGCCATCTTCCCCCAATAGAGCTACACTTGATCTCTTCTCTATGGCCCTTGTCAGTATGGGGGTTAGACATAATCGAAGAAATTTACCCAATAGCCTCGAACAGACACAGGTTTATCCAGGTAGCAATCGACTACTTCATAAAGTGGGTTGAAGCAGAATCATACTCAAAACTGGGGGCAAAACAAGTGGCAAAGTTCATAAAAAAAAATCTATTCTGCCAATATGAGATTCCCCATCATATAGTTTCAGATAATGGTGTTCAGTTCTAAGGGGAAGTAAGAGAATTACTAAAGAGTTATAAGGTGGAACATCGCAAATCCTCACCCTACCACCTGCAAGCAAACGGGGCAGTCAAAGCTCCATATAAAAACATAAAAAAGATCTTGTTAAAGATAACTCAGACTTACCGTGATTGGGTAGATAGACTACCATACGCATTGTGAGGATATAGAATAATAGTCAGAACTTTAATAGGAGGAAGTCCTTTTTCACTAGTATACGAATCTGAAGTAGTACTCCCAGTGGAAATGGAAATCAAATCATTGTGAATAGCAATTAAATCTGAATTGCTGAAGTGCAATGGTTTTGACAAAGGCACGACAACCTCACCATCTTGGACAGTCAGAGACTCAAAGCACTATATCATACGTAACTATATCAAGCTCGACTGGCTAAAGCCTTCAATAAAAAAGTTAAATATAAGAGTATGAAAGCAGAAGACTGGGTGGTAAAGTAAGCCAAACAGAATGTCTCAGACCCTAGAGGGAAGTTCAGGCCAAACTACGGAGGCCCATATCTGGTTAAAATGCTCTATCAAGAGGAGTTGTCAAGCTGATGGATTCTAAAGGAAATGAGTTCTCTGAGCCTACCAATACAGATCGCTTGAAGAAGTACTATGTCTAGAGCAAATACAAAAAATCCTGCTGAGTTGAAAACTGAAAAAAGGCAGCTCAGGAAAAAATTAGGGAATTTCCTGCTAGGTTGAAAACTCGAAAGGGCAGCCTAGGCAAAAGTTAAGGAGACGAGAGAAAATACTTAGTTAGAAAACCTGAAAAGACTGACTAAGGATAGGGGTACCGTCGATTCAAAATTTGAATATATATAACTGTGCTTTTCTTAAATGTCTTCAGTAAATATGTGAATGCATGTAAAATTATGCAAGTACATTTGAGAAAATACAATACATCATTATCATCTGAATCCATCGAGCATGCTAAGTACAATTTGCATATTTTCATTACATGCTTGCAGTTCTTACTTATTTCATTATTTCTCCTCCATATTGCCAACCATTATTGTCAAACCTCAAAAAAAAGCCCAGCTAGGTGTAAATAGCTTAGAAAAGAGACACCCTAGGCAAAAGAGGGAAGAAAAATATACCTAGATAGGAGCGAAGAGCTTTAAAAAGAGATGCCCTATGCAAAAGATGGAAAATTAAATAAAATAAAGAGGTAGATGAAGCAGAATAATCAAATAGAATAGTCACAATTACATGAGCAAATGTCACAATCAGGATTGTACAAGTCAGTCCATCAAGAGTACAATAATAATAGCCATCAATACAGAATACAACACCCAAAGTCCATAACCTCAGGAAAATAGTACAACACCGAATAACCATAGCCAAAAGTCTATACCTAGCCTCCTAAAAATAACTACATTAGCTATGGGTGCTATTAAGAACAAGAGCTGAATCCACTCAAGCATCCTTATCACTCAAGCCAGGCGCCGCATCCTCTGCATCCATCTCAAAAACTACCAGTCGCACATGCAATTTATTAATAGGCTCACGATAAGATGCTCGCTCCCTCTACCACTCATGACTAGCGAGGATGTACTCACTCTGTATTAGATAAACATCATGGATCACATCTTATGCATTCATAAAAATACATGCATTTGTAGTATACTCTGCGCGCTAGTGAACTCCATGAAATGCTCCTGCAAGCTAATCATAGTAGTATACCAAGACTGAATAGTGGAAACAGGCACCTGCAAAGCAAAAGGAATCAGATAACATACAGATCAAGGAAAGAGAAAACTCTTATGGAGTCAATAGACTAAAATGAGTAATGTTTGCAGGCACTACATCCGACAGTGGTGTGCCCGCTCTAGGTAAAGAGAAACGTGCTCCCGCTCCTGTTATTGACAGCCCGTACAACATCTAAGGTGTCACACTCACAAAATCACCAAGAACGACACCACTAGATCCCAAATCACTGGCATGTGCCACCCTCTCAGTCCTAAGGCCACTTTCCTATTCTGATCTCCTTCTAACAACGTCCATAATGTTGTGGATAAACTCTCAAAACTCATGTTATTTACTGTTTAATACTAATAAAGGTTGTTATATACTTATATGAAAATAGAAAAAAGATACACAACTTAGAAGCATGTCGGATGAGAAGAAGCGGAACAGCCTTAAGATGCCCATGAAGTCCCAGCTTTAGAACTTGAAGGCTTAGAAGGATCTACCTGAGGAGGTGGAGGAGGAACAAATTCACTAGCCACAACATCAATCAATTGGGGCACCAGAGTCATCATATAAGAGAAATGAGCTCCCTCTACGAAATCCTCAAAAGGATATCCTCTCTCAGCTCCGTCGAGCTCCTCTCCAACAAGCTCTCGACCCCAAAATATATCTTTAAGAGGAGCAATAGGAACTCTCCTCATGAACGGTCCATCCAACCAGCGATAGACTCGCTCACCTAGGAACCACACCTTGTCGACAAGGCTGGGTAGTAAGACCCTCTTCTGTGTCAGGCGCCAAGCCACCCCTATCTCGATCGACCAGTCCTATTACTCCATCCACCAACAGGGATAAATCTACCCGAGAAACATATAAGCAAAAGGTTGTTAAAGAATGAGAAAGTGAAATCAAAATGCATCATACTTGACTATCAGAAGTCTTCTTGATCCATCATGCTAGCGCTTAATAGTGGGACCAGGAAGCACCCTAAAGTCATAAGCCTAAACCTGTCAAGAAGAAAAGAATCAGAACAATCAAAGATAAAACAATCTAAAAGCAAGAGACCACACTCACATCCAACACAAATAAGTAGCTACAAACTCACGAGCATCCTCTGCAAGCTACATCCAGGCCAGAATACATGTGAGCAAAAGCAGCTGTACCCCAACTATACTTTGGCAAATCCCTCAAGTTCCTCAGAATAGGTAACAGCTGTAAGAAGCCACTGTCGGAGGCGTTTGAAAAGATGATGGCACTAAGAAGGTAGAACAAAAAACACCTGGCTAACTGCTCCGAGTTAACACGACTCGCATCATGCTCCAACCTAACCTTCTCCACAAGTTACGTATACCGGATCAAAGAGTAGCAGCCACACTTCACAGAAGTAGTAACACCGAACAGATCCTTTAACCATCTGTTCCTTACAATGACAGAGCTATACGCCTCACCGTTAAAAAGGATAGGCTCCCTGGAAAAACTCAGCCCAGTAATGGCTGCAAAATCAAACGGAGTGATAGTCATCTCCCCGAAAGGCAAATGGAATGTGTGGGTAGTATCCATCCATAGCTTGACGAGAGCACACAGTGCGGCCTGACTTGATGCATATGAGCCGTAAGTAAGAGCATAAATAATGCCATTAAAGCCCTTCTCGGCAACCATCTATTTCACATACGATGGAAGGCCCTGATAGTACGAGCTAACCTTATTAAAGCAACTAAGCAACTAAATGATAGGCCCAGAGGACTGCAACCAATAGGCAAATCAGTTATAACATTCATCAGATATTAAAACATCTCTTTTCGTCATCTTTGCAGGAATACATACAACTAGAGCTACACAGACAGTAAGAGCTAAAATCAGACAGCTAGAGCTACACATACAATAAGAGCTAAAATCATATAGCTAAAGCTACATATACAACAAGAGCTAAAATCAAATAGTTAGAGCTACGGAGACAACAAAAGCTAAAATCAAATAAGTAGAGCTATGCAGACAGAAAGCGCTAAAATTAGACAGCAAGAGCTAAAATCAGACAGCTAAAGCTACACATATAGCAAGAGCTAAAATCAAACAGCTGGAGCTATACAAATAGCAAAAGCTAAAATTATACAGCTGGAGCTACATAGACCGTAAGTGGTAAAATCAAAAAGCTAGAGCTACACAAGCATCAAGTGCTAAAATTAGATAGCCAGAGCTATACAGACAATAAGTGCCAACATCAAACAACTAGAGCTATATAGACAAGAAGAGCTAAAGTACAGCTAGAGTTACACAAACAACGAATGCTAAAATCAGACAGCTAGAGCTACACAAATAGCAAGTGTTAAAATCAAACAGCCAAAGCTAGACAGACAGTAAAATCAGACAGTTAGAGCTACATAGATAGTGAATACTTAAATCAAACAGCAAGAGCTACAACCAGAGCAATACATACAGTAAGTGCTAAGGCAAACAACAAGAGTTAGAATAAAAAACTCTACATAGCCAAAGCTAAGTAAGCAAAGCTACAACAGGAGCTATCATAGCAATGACTAAGTGAGTGAACTAATCGGACGATGATGAATAGTCTAAGCATGGGTCTCCAGGCTATAGACATCAGGAATCGAATCTCCTTGAGAAAGTCGAGGTGGATGAGAAAATGCTCCACCATTGGTCCTAGGAACATCTGTAACTCCAACAGCAGAAGAAATTCCTGCACCAATCTGTCCAAAAACTGCCTCATCCTCTAAAATAAACTCGTCAAAAGAAAAAGAAAAAGAAGTAGTATTCACACCGCCGAAGTCACTAAGATCATCAAGATTAAAAGGAAAATCCATAATTCTTGAACTGCTCGGAACAACAACATAAGAAAACAAAAGAAAAACACTCTAAAAACTCAAAAAGGGCTTGTAAAAGATAAAAAATAGGTAAAAATCACTCCGAACTCGAAAGTGAGTTTAGTTTATAGACGTTGGACAAGCCTCGGAGCATGTGACCACACGTTGAGCCCGTTATCATACGCCCAGTGTGTGATCATGCTAAAAAATGCGTGATCACATACCCCAGCACGTGATCATGCGCTCTTCCGGCCCTCATGCATGCACACACTAAGACCCCTGCACACGCACTCCTAGGATCCTGAACTTGCATTTTACCAAAAAGACGCACAAAAAATGCGCACAAATTGCACAAACACGAGCATTATATGTTTTAGGACATTACATCTAACATCATTATCTCAGAAAGTCATATCATTATTCATCAAAAAAGAAAGATGAAGCATAAATGACACAAGCATGTCGTGTCTGCAATTATCACATCATCACATCACAAACTCATACTTAAAACATAATAAATGATCATTACTGCATCATTACTATACATAAGCATTTTTGTTTGCTCAATAGCATTTTCATTGCTTAGTAGCATTTTCATCTGCTTAGAAGCATTTTTACTTGCTTAATAGTATCTTTTTCACTGCTTAGAAGCATTTAATTTGCTTAGAAGCATTTCCATCTGCTTAGTAGCATTCTCATCTGCTTAGAAGCATTTCCATTTGCTTAGTAGCATTTTCATCTACTCAGTAGCATTTTCATCTGCTTAGTAGCACGTTCATCTGTTTAGTAACATCTTCATTTGCTTGACACCTTAGTAGGTTATAGTAGCATCTTCATTCGCTTGACACCTTAATAGGTTATAATGGCATTTTGCTTGACACCTAAAGAGGTCATAGTGGCATTATCAGTTTGGTTGACACCTAAAGAGGTTATAATGGCATTATTAGTTTGCCTGACACTTAAAGAGGTTATAGTGGCATTATTAGTTTGCCTGACACCTAAGGAGGTTATAGTGGCATCTTCAATTTGCCTGACACCTAAAGACGTTATAGTGGCATTATTAGTTTACCTGACACCTAAAGAAGTTATAGTGGCATTATCAGTTTCCTTGACATATGAGAGGTTATATTGGCATTATCAGTTTGCCTAACACCTAAAGAGGTTATAGTGGCATTATCAGTTTGCCTGACACTTAAAGAGGTTATAGTGGCATTATCAGTTTGCCTGACACCTAAAGAGGTTATAATGGCATTATCAGTTTGCCTGACACCTAAAGAGGTTATAGTGGCATTATCAGTTTGCCTGATACCTAAAGAAGTTATAGTGGTATTATCAGTTTGCCCGACACCTAAAGGGGTTCTAATGGCATTATCCCTTAACATCACAAGAAAATGTTAAATACCAATAACATTGCTAGAGAATGTTAAGAACCCTTGATACTATTAGGAAGTATCAAGTACGATGCCCAAAGGGGTGGTCATCCTAAACTACATCTTGAATGAAAATCAAATCGCCAAGCAACAATAAAGATCGAATCACAAACAACAAAAACCAAATAGACGTCCAAAGACAACACAACACTCAGGTAAGTGCCTCTCTCCTCAGTAAACTGTTTTGCACCTCTACATTGCTTCGCATGTATTGACATCAGCGCTAGGAGGCTATACAACACACACAAAGCAGGGGGCAACTGTCATACGTTGAATTTTAATTGTCCCCAAAAAGGTCCAATGATGAAAACATCTCTCCAAATATGACAAATGTTTGTTCATTCGTACCGCCTCTGAAGCACGCCAAGAGTCTGAAAAAAACCAAACCAAGCCTTCAGAGAGCAAAATCAACCTTCGAATCATTAAGTTGCACCTCAATTTTATGAATTACGAGTTATCGAAGTGGTAAGTTGCTCATTTCGAGCAATCGTTGCTCAAAATGAGCAACTCATCAAATCTGTATTTGTCTCATGAGACCAGAGTTCCAATTTACAAAATCAAAAGCTAATTTTGACAAAAAAGACATCAAAAACACATTCGGAAGGTCCCGAAACCCTAAAAAGCACCCATAGAATAGCACAATCGGAGCCTGGGAAGGCCACTTCACACGCACCCAACACACATGATCACGAGCAAAAAAGCATGATCACATGCAAAAGCACACACACACGCTCCTTGGGATGCATGATCATGTATTTTTATGCACTTTTCCCTATAAACAGAAGTCTCTACCTCCCATTTTAAGGGGCCAGGGTGAAAAGAGCCAAGGGGGGTCTACATACACTGAAAGACTATAGAATTGAAGACTCAAGAGTCACAATTTATACACTTTTGGCTCACCTACTGCATTTTTGTAGTATTTTTTATACCGCTTTTGAACCAAACCCACCCTCATCTTTGTTAAAGCACACTTCAAAGGTATATGAATTTGCATTACACACGTCATTTTTAACCTCTCGATGAGGACAACTTGAGAATCCAACAAAGCTAAAACTTTAAAAACACCAAACAAGCTCAGTTGAATATGAGGACCAAATAATCATTTTTGCACGTTTACTTTACTATCTTGTATTTTATTTTATTGTCACCACCAGTTGAGAAATTGTTATGATTGTGTGATAAGACTAGCAATTTGCATGCTGATTGAATAATCTCTGCTTTGTTTTGCTCATAATAAACTATAATTTTACATCAATATGCATTCAATAAATATGAAAGCTTACTTATCTAAGCTAAAGCTTTGATATTGCGGTCCAATGATGTAATCATCATTATTTACTATTTATCTCATCACTTAGAAATGCTTTATAATAATCTCTACAAGAGCATAAACTACCTGCATCTGTTTAATCATTCATGATGCGTCAATCATCTTTGTTGTGCTTATATGCTGTTCGAGTGGATGAATAGATAGAATTGCACATAGTTGTGTTAACCTCAGTCTTGCAGGTATTTTTTAGATTAGGAATAGATTTACATTTCTGCAACCTTCTTTTCCTTTTTCAAATGTATTTACTAAGAAAGCCTTGTAAATAATTACGCTAAATTTCTCATACTTTCCGTTATTACTAATGTGCTTGTGTGAATCTGTATATATCAATTGTCATTATCGAAACTAGGGTGCTGCGGTAGCCATATATTGAGTATCATAATGAGAAACTGTCAAAAAGTAGATAAGATATCCCGGGCTAGGAATCTTTGCTGGGGACGATACTCATTGAGTGACCTAATATCGTCCCTTTCATGTTTTCCTAGTTTTCTAAGAACTAGGTGGCGACTCCAAAAACAAAGCATCTCGTATCCCCTCGAGACCAATCATTTGTCCCTGTCCTAAAAACGGAACGAATGTCCTATCTGGCAAAGTTTCCATATCCCTCGGAATCGAAAAATGTCCTAAACCAAGGGACAAAAAAGGTCACCTCACAACATGTAGATTAGTGGCAAAAATTATAAGAGGAGGTGCAATAAGACCCATTCTATAAGAAGTTGAGTCATACACAACACTCCAAAGACTAGTGCAACATGATGGAGTTTTATTCAAAAATGACAAAATCTACTTGAATGCCACTTTAACCTTAATTCAACAAATCATTGCAGATTGTTACTCATCACCAATTGATGGACATTTTGAATTCCATAAAACTCTCTCATGCATCAAACTCAATTTCTAGTGGCCTAATATGCACTAGGTAATGAAGGAATTTCAACAGCAATGCAACACATATCAGTGGTACAAAACTGATTGTATAAAACCAGCCGACTTACAGCCATTACCCATTCCCAACCGAATGTTGACTAAGGTGTCAATGGATTTTATTGAAAGGGTATCGCTGTTAAATGGTTATTAAGCTATTAAGGTAGTTGTTGATCGCTTAACAAAATATGCCCATTTTGTTAATTTAATTGACCAATACACTACGACTACGCTGGCTAGAACATTCATTGTTAATGTCATTCACCTCTATAAGATCCCAACATCCATTGTTAATGTTCGATACAAGGTATTTATCAGTTCTTTTTAGCAAGCACTATTCCAGTTACATGGAACTAAGCTATCCATGAGTTCAAGTTACCACCCTCAAACCGATGGCCAAATCGAGGTAGTGAATCGCACTTTGGAATAATATTTGTGATGTTTTATAGATGACCAACCATGAAAGTGGTTTGAATGGATTCATTGGGCTAAATTCAGCTATAATACGACCATAAATTCATCCACTAAAATGACTTTATTTAAAGATGTCTATGGCATTCCAGCACCACATTTGCTAACTTACATTCCAGACACTTCCCCTATTCAAGCAATTGATGAGTACCTATATGATTGTGATACCATTCTACGTGAGCTCCATTATAACCTTTCAATTGCCAGTCAATGAATGAAATGCCAAGTAAATAAAAAATGGCGGGAAGTGTCTTTTGATATTGGCGACTATGTGTATCTTACGCTCCAACCATATCATCAAACCTTTATGGCCTTTCGAGCTTCAATGAAATTGGCTCCTCATTTTTATTGTCCTTATCAGATTATTGAAAAAGTGGGTATAGTGGCATATCAGTTAGCTCTTCTATCAAGTTCTCAAATTCATAATGTGTTTCATGTTAGGATGATGCACAAACATTTAGGTCCTATACACTCCCCAATTTTAAGTCAACGTCTACTAGTGTCCGTTGATTCTATTATTCTTCTATAACCTAAAGCTGTACTTGATAGATGAGTCATTCAAAAGGAAAATATCATCCAAAGTCTAAAGTTTTGATCAAGTGGAAAGGAGCTCCAAAAGAAGATGCAACTTGGGAAAATGAATGGTGCTTTACCAAGTCTTATCCAAATTTTATCCTTGTGGACAAGGAACCTTAAGAGAGGGAGGGGGGGAATGATACATGGCCTTGCTTACTCTCAGTAAGACTTAGTTAGTACTTTGTTACTAGTTATTCCATTTAATAAGCTAGTCGGAACTAGTGCAGAAGTGCCAGGTGAATTGGCCTTAGTCTTTTCCTAGTTTATAGCCTTGTTTATTAAATTACCAGCTATAAGACCATTATAAATAGTCAATCTTGAGTTCAGTAAAGGATAATAAAATATTACAGATATTCCTCTTTGTCTTCTTGTCTCTTTTTCTCTCTTCTAATTTCTCCACTTATAATTCAGTCTTAACAACCTTTTGCAATAATAAGAAAATGACAATGTGGTGGAGATTGCGATTCTCCGGCCACCATAAACAGCTTCAAGGTCTATAATTTTTTTCACTTTGCTATCAAAGAATACAATAAAAATTAGTTTAAACTCATCTTTTTCTTTTTTTATATAATGAATTATTTAATTAGATTTAATTTGATGATAATGATAATGATGTGGTGGTGGATGTATGATGAATGCGATTGTGGAATTTGTGAGAGTGGTGAAAATAAAAGAGAAAGTGGTGGTTAGAATATTGTATTATCTAACTACAGAGGCAATTGAAGTTGGAAAGAAGATTTTTAAAGCAAAAAGTTGGGTTAACCATGACTTAATATTAAAGAATTCCATGTGATTTTAAATGGGCATGGTAGTGAATGGAAATAAGTGGTAGCATATGATCATGTAGTGCAAGATGTAGCAAATCATATGAACAATAGTGATTTTAAATTATGCTCACCACATGTTTGATGAAATTCCAAAGAAGAGATTTTTGCTATTTTTTCAAGATTTCTGAGTCGATTTTGATATTAATTATTTTTTCTTCAGTTTACTACTATTTTGATTAAAATAATGGAACCTTTTGTGAAAAATGGTGATGGTTTAGATAGTGTATGAAAGGAAAGTGGTGGTGATGGTCTAACGGGATGACAGAAATGAGAAGATAAAGATAAGATATTATATATGTGTGTGTTAGCAATTTTTTTTTAATTTTTACTTACTCTAAGATGCGTGATATTCACTACCCATACACTCTGGTATATCATAAGTTTAATGAGTTAAAAATGTTGATTTAAGGTGTCAAATTGGTACTGAATAACAGTTCAAATGTGCTATTAGTTAATTTAAGAGTTGAGGGGTGTTAGCAACCAAAAGGGTAAAGTTTAGAGGTGAAATTGGTAACTTGATTTGGGAACTCCTTCGAATCCTACACACATGTTCATGAAAATAACAAGGTCAGAGAGTGGGGTTGTCCCTACAAATACTCTGATGCTTAAGTTAGTAGGCATTTTGAGAATAGCAAAGAGAATGCTTATAAAGATGTGTATGCATGATTTGTAAGATACAAGGAGTATATGTAGGGAGAGAACATACATAAACCTGATATGATTATGATTCCTTGTTAATAGGAGTCATTGTCTACATTGATTTGGGTTTTCTTAATTCATGATGATCCAAGTACCTTTTTCCTTTTGCTATTAGATTCCTTGTGTAATATGAGTATCCCTTTTCCTTTAGGGATTAATGTACCTTATCCGAGTAGAATACTTATATGAGCTATTAGAAATTATGCATTTGACAATTTTATTTTAGATATATAATATATACATTTTTATTATAAAAAATATTTTAGAAAATATATTATTAAAATAAAATCATAATTTTTATTAAAATATATTATAATTTATTTAGTAAATAAATTTATTTGTAATTTTTAATGTATAATGTTAATTTATAATTTGCATTTTTTAAAAAATTTCTTTAGAATTGTTTAAGTTTGAGAACATATTGTGAACACCAAGTGACAAGTGAACTCGGTTCGAGTTTGGCTAGATTATAAATGAACCAAACCCGAACTAGCCAAAGTTAAGCTCGGCTCGGCTCGGCTCGGCTCGGCTCGGCTTGGCTTACACCCCCAATGAAAAAATTAGTGAAAAAAGTCACTTAAAAAAGGCATTTTTTCTACTATTAAAGCGCACCATGACAAAAAATATAGTTCAAGGGAAGAATACGCCATGAGCATGCGAGAGAAAAAGGACCACAACTGTGGGTGACAAAACTACAACTATGGGCCAGAGACAATATCTTTTGACCCATAATCTAAAGGCATTATCTTTATGGATCCTTTAATTTCCACTTATATGTTTCTCATACCGCTCGCATCTTTTATTCACACTTAATATTCCAATAATTTTCCCACATATGTAAATCTCTTTCACATTAGGTCTTTCTCTTCTCTCCTTTAAATGAAGAAGAGGACATGCAGAAAAAATAAAAAGTTTAAAAATTACATTTTGGCCCATGATTATAGGAGCATTATATTTTAAGGGTAGTAACGTTATTTATTGTAAATTGTGACGGCACTGCAACTTTCACTATTCGCTACAAATAACATTACCTTTAAATATAAGCTTACAACACTGGAATATAATGATAACATCAAAAGTCTAACTTTACTTGTACCATATTTTTTTTGTTATTTGAGTCGTCTTTAGCTCTTCATCCCATTAGTTAGGGGTCAACAGTTTTCATACTCATTCCCAGTAAGGCCATGAATGGATAATAATATGCCTACAACACTTAGAGTTAGGGTGGCCATGGTTCAAGAATTGACGGTTTTGGTTCATGAATCACTGGTTTCAGTTCATGAATCGCCAGTTCACGGTTCCACCTTAGGTGGAACCAAACCAGAATCGGCCAATTTTAGTTTGATCCGGTTCTGATTCGATTTGATTAATTCATCCGGTTTAACAAGTTAAATTTCTTTTTCTTAATGTTTCAATTTGGTACCCCGGTTCTGGTTCGGGTTCTAATTCCATGGGAAGTGGAACTGGCCCTAAATCGGTCCCTCCCCTAGTTCCAGGCCAGTTTAAGCTAATTCTGAATTTGACCGGTTCTGGTCCCATTTTCGACCGGACTAGTTCCGAGCCCAAACTGGCCCGTGGTCGGCCTTACACAAAGTACAATGACAACACCAGAAGCCTAACTTTACTCACATCACCATCTTGTTTGCTGCCTGAGAGTCACCTTTAGCTCTTCAATCCTTTATTTAGGAGTCAACAATCTCCATACTTGTTCCTAGTAGAGCCCTAAATGGATAATAATATGCAATGATGAGCCCATGCAAGGAACAACAATTGTGAGCCAAAAATCACCTTTAACCCAAAATCTTAATTCAGTAGGTTTACACGTCCTTTCCACTTATATTTTTCTATCACTCCTCATATCTTTTTAATGTGGACTTATTCACACTTGATATCCTTATAAAATGAAAAAAAAAAATCTTAGTTTGAGACTAAAAAGTATGTCATCATATGCGAAATTTTTGTAGGAGTAAATGATAATTCAATGTCAATATTTACATATTTTATGTTGGATTTTGTACAACTAGAGGTTTACTTCTCAAAGGAGGGCTTTTTTGGCAAAAATTTAAATATTTTGCTAGTTTGTGGTGTATTTAAAAAAATTCTCATTTTATGATAAAAAATAAAATAAAGAAAAGTTAGTCCGCCAGTTTGAAAAGAGCTAAAAAATGTAAAAAAAGTCTGCCACTTCATATTAATTAAAAAAACCTATGACAAAAGTAGAAGTTTGCCAGTTTGATCGGTCAACTTAGTATTAAATTAAAAAAAAAATCAGAAATACAATTATTGATGGGTTGGATTGAATGGTTGTACGCCCCTTTTATTAGCCAAAGGTTCCCTTTTATTAACTAGAGGTTCCAACACTTTTTATGGTTTTCTTTGATTTACTAACTTTTTTATTTTTTATTTTGTTAGATTTCCTAAAAAAAGAAAGGTTAGAATCCAAAAAATATTTACCTTTGATGCTATAATTATAATTATAATAAATATAATTATTATTACTATTATTATTAATCTTTTTGAATTAATAATAATAATAATATTAAGCTACTTTAAAATAGAAAAAATTTCATAAATAACCTATTTGCCAAGGGCTCTTTCTTTTATGATCTCGTCCATCATAATTTTTCAATTTTAGGTTTTGTATTTTTTTTTTTGTCTCTACTTCTTGTTTTCATTTTTTGCCTTTCTCTCTTCAGCCATTTCTCATTAAGAATTAACAACTAACACTGTTGACACATCATCTAATGGACACAGACAGGTGCCCAGCTCGATCGCGATATAGAAGGAGACGATCCGGTGCCAGTTACTATAAAAACTATGAGTTTAGAAGATATTTCCGTTGAAAAATACTGTGACCTTACCGAGCTCGATCGCGAGAGACTTGCACGGGAAGCAGCGGAGACGTCGAAATCGGAGCTGCAAGTGTCATTCAATAGGTAAAAGCGTTAGCGCATGAAGCGATTAAGAAACGAGATGAGTGTGTGAGACAACGTGATGAAGATTTGAGAGATAAAGAGGAAGCATTGAAGGAAAAAGAAATATATCAGTTGAATTGAGTGATTTGAGTAAGCAGAGAGAAGAAATTACGAAGCAATTTGATGAGGCAGTGAAGGTTAGACATGGATTACAGTCGGAGATCGAGATTTTGAGACATATGTTAGTTAGTGGAATTGAAAAAATTTTAAACAAAGTTAGCACTTTCAAGAATAGGTCAAACAAATATAATGGATTGCAAGCGGTTGCATATGGTGTAATTAAAAGAACCAATGAGATTGTTGAGGAGATGATCGAGCATATTGATGCTACTGCAAAATCTAGAAATGAAGCAAGAGAACAGATTGAGAAGGGAAACTACGAGATTGCCATTGAGGTTTCTCAGCTTGAAGCTTCGATTAGTGGATTGAGAGATGAAGTAGCCAAGAAGCGTTCAGTAATTGAGAGTTTGGAGAAGAGGTATATTGATATGTGTTTGCTCTGTTTGATGGCTGAGAAATGCTGGAAAATGAAAGTAATTTGAATCCATTTTTTTCCTTTATCTTTGGCTGAAAATAAATCTGCTCAAGCAATGAGTATGCATCTGTATTTCCCATGTGGAATCATAAGAGGAGCTCTTTCAAACTTAGGAATCCCTTGTGCAGTTTCTGCTGATATATCCAAGTCCAACCTTCCAGCATGTGAGTAACTGGATCTTAATCACTTTTTTTGCTTCTTGTTAATGTTAATATTATATTGTACTGATTTGTTTATGTATTCCTCATAAATTAGTTTTGACCTCAAGATATATAAAATATGATGCCATAGCCATTTGCATTTTATATATAAAACTAAATGATGATTATTTTGTTTGATGTTAACGGAGTGATATTTTGCCAAATCAATTTTGTGAGAGTAACGCATAATTATTTTTTGGACTTCTTCATTCATAGCAGTATGATGCTCAGATGTTGTACTACTTTAAGCATTTCCCTTGTTATCATAGGCTCAAAATAGGGCAGTTATTCTTTTTTTCTTGGCACGGTTGGTTCACTAGAATATGGCTCTCTGGCTCAGAAGTTAGAACATCACATAAGTCAGCCATGAAGTAATCGTCTCTCCAGATTTCTTTTCAACTATGCCATCAAGATTTTTTTAGCAATTCAGATACTTCCACTTCAATTGGGCAGAAGCTTGAAGCACTCTGAATTTTTTCCCGAAGTCTTTATCTATTCATTACAATTTGCATATATATAGCAAGGTAATGTGGAGAACATATCTGAACTTGTTGGCTATGAACAGGTTCATTTGTGGTCCATATAAAGGCTTGACGAGACTATTACAACAATATGAGATGGAAATTGGAGCTTGAAGCTTGTTCAGCAACAACTAAATGCTTTATTTCTCCTCCCTTCTTCTTCATGAAAATGTACTTTGATTGAGTGCAACTGTACTTCGATTGAGAAATTACAGATGTCTACACAACATGTCCAAAATTGTAACAAGGAAGTATTTTTATGCTAAATTTTTGTTAGGCTGTTAATGTTGACGCTTTTTGATGTTCCTTTGGGTAGTGGGTTGGGATTGGTTGAGACATTAAATATACACAAAATCTTTCCTGCTACAAAGGTGGGTTGGGAAATTTATTCTCTTTAGCTGAAGCTGCTGAGGCTAAGAAGGCCATTTCTTTGCCTAAATGAACAATATCTATTAGCTTTTTTTTAAAATAAATCTTGAGTGCTCTAACTGCTTTTAATTGATAAATTATCTAGTTGGGCTAATAGATGTGATTTTATTCTGTTTTCTTAATTTGTTCCCATAAAAACCTAATTTTTGTGTGTCTTTATATAAGGAGGTTTCATCACAAATTGATTGGTGTAAAGTTCAATTGAAAGTTGTGCAGTTAACTAGCAGAATGTCTGATTCTGATTTGGTTGGTTGTTCTCTCTCTTTTTGTTGAACACGTGATGATGCATATATGGTGAATTGCATTTGCTGATATTTAGCTGACTATTGTAAATAACTACTTGGCAGACTGCACTTTCTGGACCTCCTGATATTCTTGTTTCAACTCCTGCTTCTCTAGCTAAGTGCCTGTCTGCTGGTGTAATTCAGTCCACTTCTATTAATGATTCACTTGAAATTCTTGTTCTTGATGAGGTGAGTGCCTTTGGCGATGCTTATTAAATTTTGCACTTGATTTGGAGGTTGTTTTTTTCTTTTGTGTACGCTTTGCAATCTGCAATGCTATAACTAGAATAGCGTTGGCATATTTTTTTTGTATTAGTCTAATTAACAATTTTACTATTTCTGTTTGATAATTTCTATACAATAGCTTTTTTTCTTTTAAACTTAGTTGCTTGTCATCTATTGTTTAAAGATTCTTGATTTTTTTAGGATGGAATCTGGCTAAAAGGAAGTGTCATGCGGAAATACAGTGCCCTCTTTGCAATAAGGAACCTGAGACGGTGGAACATATGTTATTCCCATGTCCAAAAGTCAAACCAGTATGGTTTGGTTCCAACTTTACATACAGACCCCAGGATGCGGGTTTCTCTTCTTTTCAAGAATGGTGGAAAGAAATACTCAGGTTTTTTTAGAGATAATGATGGTAGTTATTCCCTTGAATTGCCTGCCATAATTTGTTGGCAATTATGGAAACATCGTAATGCTAAGGTATTTGGAGGAGAAGTATTTGATCCTAGGCAGGTCATAGATAAAGCCCACCAATAATGGCAAGAGTGGATTAAAGTAAACAATAGACAGCTAATAAGCAGACATGAGAATTCTTGGGCAAACTTTCAGTGTAAAAAACTGAACTATGGCCAACTCAAAGTGAACTGTGATGCCAGCTTCGACCAGTCTAGTAGGACAGCGAAGGCAGTGTTTGTATTCAAGGATCATCAGGGATCCATAATTAAAGCATAAGCTAGGACTCTAAAGTGCAACTCCCCTGAAGTTGCAAAAAGCTTTGCTATCAAAGATGCTTGCTGTTTTGTGAGAAACTATAAGTTATCCAATACGGTTATAGAATCGGATACAAAGACTGTAGTTGCAATAGAGGAAGCATTGCTGAATGGGATGGATAATATCAATTGGGAAATCAGATCAGTTATTAAAGATATCACCAAGGAATATGGCCAGAGCTTGCAGCTCCTCGAATTAATTTTATCCATAGGGAGGCAAACAAGGTGGCTGATTGGCTATCAAAATCGTAGATTCTAAACCAACAAAGTGACTTATGGTTCATCAGACCTCAATCGCAAATGAATTTACTGATTGCAGATGTTTCTAGGGTGAGGTTGGATGGTGAAGGAATTAGCAACTCTGGAAGCCACGCATATTGATGAGTTCTTGTTCTTTATGTTTGATTTGAGCTTATTATCTCTTGTGTATTTGTTTGTTTTTTTAGCTAGCTGTGTTGTTGTTTTTGTTTCTGGTTTTTCTCTTCTAGCTGTGGTTGCTTGAGTAGTTACCTCATGGCTTCAGACTTTGTCTTAGGTCTGTATTTTGTCCCTTTGCCTCTGGCGTTAGCTGTTCTTGTTCCTCCCTGTTTGTTTGTTTGAAGATTCTTGATATGTATCTTTTTTCAAGGTTAGTTGATATGCTACATCAAGGTAAGTTGGTGAGAGACTGACTGTTTCTCTGACTTGTTAGTGTTTGTTGGTGCAAAACTGCAAGTGCACAGTGTTGCCAAGTAGTGAAAAAATATTGTTCCCATGAGGACTCGTTTTAATCACCTATTAATCCAATTCTTTATTGTTTAAGGCTTTTGAATTCATTTTTAAAAAAACTGAATTAAATTAAACAAAAGAATTGTAAAATAAATTTCTTAAAATTTATATAAAAAGGAATTTTCAATATATGAAGTTGCTAGGGATTGATTCTCTTTACAATTATTAGTCATTTTCAATTAATGTGTTATTAAACTAGCATATTCTTGGGTTTTTTAAATTATCAATTAGCGTTTCTCAAGAACTAACAAATGTTTTTAACTCATGAATTAACTTAAGAACACTAGATTTCAATTCTCATTGTAAACCTATTTCCTAAATTAAATAATAAATTAATTCACCATACCCATATGAAATCTAGTAGTTTTATGATATCTCTACCTACAAAAGAATTAAATTAATGATTTTAGATCCATTAAGGTTTTGATCTCTCAACAAAAAACCGCAATTTTAATTATGCAAATGGTGATCAAGCATCAACATAAATTAAGCATAATAACCATAATATGCAAGAAAATAATAAACACATTAAATGAAAATCAACTAAATCATGTTTAGATTATCAATCCCCAACATAAATAAAATTTAGCTAAACATAATATTCATTATGTCCTCAAATTCAAAAATAAAATACATTAAGAACTTAGAAAAGTAAAGAAGAGAGAGAAAGAAAAACCCCTTGATCTCCAGATTTTGTTAGAAACTCCTCTAGCCTTCTTCTCTTCTCTATTCTCTTTTACTTTCTTTATTTTTTTTTATTCTGTTTCTTGCTTCAAAACTCACTTACTAGTACCTCACTCACTCTTTTCACGTTGCATGAACCACAATACACACACCACTAACTTTTTTTTATTAGATGCACACACAACACTCAATAGACTCATAAATGAATTACTCACACTTTTATGCACACTATACTATTTCCATGCAAGGATGGCTATTAATAGCCAATGTCCACCTTGCTCTCCAAAAGAAAATAATTGCCTTTGTCAGACAACTTATCCAACTAGCCTCTGTTGGACAACTTGCTTTTGTCTGATAGCTTAGCTATTTGCCTTTGTCGGACAGCTTGCCCAAATAATTATTTAGCAGGTTGTAAATCTTGTTTGCTCAATAAGTACAAAACCTTATGAAAAGCATATTGTTCCAAGGAGACGTGTCAACTGCTCCACCACCATCTGAAAAGTTTAATTCAAAATTTCACATAAAATTCATTATTTTAAAAGAAAGCAAAGCACATTACTAAGTCCTATTGATATGATCCTCAAAAGGAATTCATGTGCAAATTATACATTAATTAATGTTCTATATGTTCAAAATATTGGACATATTAAAGAGCATGAAAAAGATTGGCTTGGAGCATTAATTTGGTCTAAGTTCGCATCAATTTGAGAAGTCTACACAATAATATAATCAAGTACAAAAGCTTTGACGAATTTTGGAGTTTTTTTTTTCTATTTTGGAGTCAATAAGAAAGATCCAAGAAGATTTGAGAAGATTCAAGGATATTCCAAGTCAAATTCAAAAGTCAAAGTCAATGGTCAACGTCCTACTTGACTTGTGACATGACATGCTTAGTTGTCATGAGCTATCATTTTGCTTAGTTGTCATGAGTTGTCAATTTGACTTTTCAAAGCTTAGTTGTCATTAGTTGTCATTAATTGTCATTAGTTATCTTATTTTTGAAGGAATCCTCTTTAGTTAATTATTTTTCTTTATATGAGTCTTTAGGAATAAGTAAGAAAACATTTTCCTTCAAGGATTAGGATGTTTACATGCCTATATAAAGGCCATAACAATGTAGCACACAAAAGAGAACATATTATTATCAAAAATTCAAATTCTTGTGAGGTTTAAGTCCTTTTCTTTTGTTCTTAAAAGAACTTCAGTGAATTTATCAAGTGAAGGCTTGGTACATTCAAACCTAGTTTAATTTAGACTTAAAATGGACTTAGTTAATCTTAGGTTTATATAAAACAACCTTTAATTCTTTATAATTAAAGTTCTTAAGTACAAGTTATTTAAGGGTCTTGTTGGGAATTAGAGTTTTCTTTTGCTTGGTTTATGAAAGATCCTTGGCAAGGTTATCAAGATTGAATACGGGTTTGGTACAAGTTAACCACGTTCGTATCACCTATAGTTGCCAACATCAAATAAGAAAACAACGAATGTAGAATCACATTACTAAGTCATAAAAGAATTGCTCATCACCCTCTTTATTTCTAAAAAAAATAACAACATAAACATAGAAATAACTAAATTCTAATAAAAATAAAAAAATAAACACCATAAACATGCATAAACCAACCTAAAAAAAACTACTACGCTTAACATATAATTAGTGTTGTTTTAGACATACAGTGCCGTTTTGTTACACCTTTTGGATTGGGCTTCATGAGTGTGTATCTTACCTCATATTTGAGGTTGCTAGAATCTTAAAATTTTGTTGTAGTGTTCGCACAATTAAAATGTTGTTGTGCAAAAATAAAATCCTTATTTGGAATTTTTTACCTCTTATTTAAAAATTATATATAAGTTATATTTTTTTTTATAAATAATGAATATAACTTGTCTGAAAATAGTTACTATTATTATTATTATTATCTATTAGAGTCTTTTAGAATTATTTTTATATTATGGTAAGAATTATAAATTCAACTCTCCCTTCTTCCGTTTTTTTTGCTCCCCTCAAATTTTGGCTTAAAGAAGACACATTTTTGTTGTTGTTTATTGTTTTTCAATTGTTATTTTTGTTGTTTCTTGTTTGTGTTGTTGTTTTTTAATTGTTGCTTTTTATTTCTTCTATTTTCCAGTATTGTTGCTTTTTATTACTTT
>CATIWM010014436.1:0-15400 GCA_949671775.1 Mallotus repandus | reverse complement strand
AATATAACTAAAGAAAACAAAAATAAAAAGGATGAAACACATAAAAAATCCGAAAATAACTAAGACAACCACTAAAACAACAAAAAAAAAAAAAAAAAAAAACCTCTTTTGGACTATTACGGCGAGCAAATTTCTTTTTACTCTTTACACCAGAAGAAGATTTTTCCTTAGATTCATTAAATGAATCATCATCAATTATAGAAGAACTCTTTATACAACCATCTGCAAATCATGAACTTGAGCACTATCAACCCTCTTCATTTCACTCAAAACTTCAGAAGCAAATTCTAAATCACTAGAGATTAATGAGAATGAACAAACTATAAGATTTGCAAAAGAAAATAAAGAATAAAATGATAACTGAATAAAAAATAGAGAAGAAAATTAAGAGACTAAAATGTCTTAAGAACAGGAACGAAGAAATATATAGAGGAAAAGAAAACCATTGAAAACTGCCCAAAATAAAAGAAACCGTAACAATGAAAAAACTGTAAAAAAAGATAAGAAGACACGTAAGCAAAATAAAAAACCGATAGTAAAAAGTGAAAATTTTTTGCTCAATTATGGTAAAGGCTTTAATTTTCTCAATTTTAAATTACTCACATTTAAAATTGTGTTCAAATAGACAAGTCTGCCTTCAAATTAAATTTTAAAATTCAAACACGAACTTGATTAAATTATATGAGCTTAAGCTCATTCGATCTGAGTTCAAATTTAATTAAACTTACTAATAAATTTCATTTTTTATTTTCATAGAATTTAAATTAATTTTAAAGTGTATATTAGTTAAATATTCTATCACGTGACTATTAATATTCATGTAAAATTGATTTATATAATTATAAAATAATTAATATATATAATAATTAATAATCAAATTATAAAATATAATCCATCATCAATTCCAGCTAGACAGGTGCCAAATCCGGCTATCCATGTCTGAGCCTCCAAACCATGCTCCTTTTACTCTGAAATGACTTTGATGATAGTCCTAATGACTTATACACATTCTATGATGTTCATATATCATTTAAATGAGTCTAAAAGGTCATAGGATGATCAAATTTAATATTTTTCTAATTTATTTTCATTTTCAAAGTATTTTTCTTTGATATTCAACTTTTTTTAAAGCTATTTCAATTTCTTGTTCACTTTAGTTTTGATTGAACTTTTGGTTGATGATCAATATTGTGTCACTTGTTGTGCATTTTAATTGTGATTTTGAGTGTGCGATTTGATTATGTGCCAATTTAGTGACCTAATTTTGTGCATTTTATGTTTTGAACTATATGTTAATTGTTGTGTATACATATTGAGTGAAACATGTGCATTTGTGTTGATCATTTTTTTTACTATTGTTGTGATTTTTTTATGCACATTCTTGTTTTGTTTGTTGTTGATTAATTTGTGATGATTTTTTAGTCTAATTTGTGACTATTGTTAACTATGTCTACATTATATGACTATATGTACATTTTGTGGTCTTAGGAGTACTAATTGACCTTCATTGGGTAAATTGGTACTACTTAGAGACCTTAATGTTATTTATATGCTTTTTATTGAATTCTAATCAATGTATCCTTGCTATGATAATTAATTTATGATAGTATTGAGTCTAATTGGTGAATTTTGAATAATTTGAGGCTCTTGTTTATGCATTTTTCATCTTTATGATCTTGTGCTTACCTTAGGCTTCTAGCCCAATTTTTTTTGTCCTTTTTAACTATTTTGCCCATTTTCAAGTGTTGTCAAGGTTTGAGTATTTGTTTTTGGATTTTTGTGGGTGTGTCTTAAGCTTTTTACCTTGTTTGAGCACACCAGGGATGACTTCCAAAGAAGTTTTTCCTTGTCCAGTCAATAAGAAACCTTCATCATTGGATTTTTGGAGGAACATTGAAATTTAGGGTATCAACAAATTTTTTCTATCTCTTATGCAAGTATTGTTATGCATAATACGTCCCTTTTTGAATTCGCTACTTTTTTGTATATTCTGATCCTTAGATGTTTGAAAATCTTCTGGTATGCCTTTTGCTTTATAATTTTTTTACACTTTATCCTTAGGATGCATGCTTGTCTTTCAAGATTTTCTTAGAATTATCTTTGCAAACAAGTAGGAAGCAAACAGTTAGGACTCTACTTTTTTTAGATTAAATTTTTAGTTAGGAATTTTTATATTACTAACTTCCCTTTATTAGAGTAAGGCCACATCCTTGGTTTTGCCTAGTAGTTTTATCATAGCAAAATAGATCTATCGGAGCTTTCCAATGGAGGTGTAGTCTAGATATAAGGCCTAGGCTTTGAAAATCTGATTCAAGGCTTCTCGAAGGGTCCTTTGGTACTGAAGAGCCACTAGGCGGCTTTGATAGCTTTGAGGTGGTCAGACTGTAAGCACACTTTCCACTTCAGGTTTAGGGAGATGATGATTATGCCCATCGACTTTACTGCGATAACTGGGTTCTCCTTCAGTGGTCAGTGGATACCATTCGACATTCCTAATGAACTTACTACACTGTGTGTACAACTGTTTGGTTGCAGTCCTGAGTTCAGAGTTAGTCGAGGTGGCCTAATTTCATATGCTCGACTGGTGCATTCCTGTCGGGCTCTTTGATTGGTGGTTAGGAGGACACTAAGAGATAAGCTAAGTGCTTCATCTTTTATCTCATGTGCATCATAGTATGCCTGAATGTGAACAACACCAGGGTTCGTGGCTGCTTCCCCTTCTGCAGGACTTAGATAGATTGAAGGAGTATGACTGGGGTTCCCCAGCCTATGGCTATCTTCTACATGGTCTAAATGATGCATGTAGAGGCGAGTGTCAAATTTATGGCATCCCCTTAATGGTTGATGTGAGTTATTTTAATGCTTTTTTCTATCGTTTCTTCTTTTTCCTAAGTACATTACTTATGACATGCTTCATTTATTTTATCTTCTAAAAATATGGGCCTTTGAGTTATGCTTTCTCACCCCTCCTACTTTGGCAATTCAGCTACCTGAAGTGTTAGCTCACTTTCCAGTTTAGACATTTGACATCTGGAGGGGTTGCTTATAATCCCTAAAGAAGGTTAGTATTTCATTTTCAGGGTTGACATTTGATAGGGCACGTTTCTCTTTCTCCATCACCTGGTGGAATGTTTTATATTTCTGTGACAGTTTGTTCTCATTGTATATTAACCTTCGGTGGTTGGTTGAGTTTCCTTTTGAGTTCTCACTAGCAATGTAAGGGGCCATTGAGCTATCTCGCAAAAGAGTGTTGCTGGTGACTCCCATTGATCGTGGTTGGTATTTAGGTGAGCGTATCATAGATTGGATTAGGGGACTTACTACTCATTGCATGCCTTATTCCCCTCATATCGACATGTTCTGGGGTAAGGATTTAGTAGGCAATAGTTTAGACAGTGCACTAGCTGGGCTAAATGGTTATCTACACTTGGAGCTGGAGGGCGTCTTTTTATGCAGAGGCTGTTATTCCACACTTAATTGATGGCATGATGAGTGGCTACATGCCTGCCCCTTCTGTTGGTGGCTCTTCTTCCAATACTCATTTGGTGAGTTTTGATTTTCCTTCTTTTATTTGTGAACAACATAAGAAATTTAAGGATATGATACGAATAAAATCCAAAATAATAGATTCCCTAATAAAAAAGCCTTTAGATATGTGGGTTTGTTAGATGAGATGTCTATGTTCTTGCAAAGGGTTGGGTGGGAGAACTTTATGCTTGGGGTATATCCTACATACTTAAGGCCAACTTATAAGTTTTTGTCCTCTTATCACTTTGATGATAATGAAAAATTAATCTCTTTTAGACTTAGAAATGAGGAAATTAAGCTAGGCTTATTTCAATAAAATGATATTTTTGAATTCTTGAAAAACCAAAAAGTAAACTTTTTTTATTGTGATGAGTTTTGGAGGGAATTGATGGGAGATAAAAGGGCTAGGTATGAGACTAGGACTAGTAGAGAATCTAAAATGTATTGCCATGCTTTAAGGTATGTGCATTTACTCACGACACACATAATCTTTGGAAGGAGAGAAAGTGACTCGATCAATCTAAATACCGAACTTGCAATCCTTCTTTTGTATGATGAATAATAGAAAAATAGATATTTGTCATGCCATTGCCTTAACGATGAAAGATGTTCTCTAAAAGTTTGATGCGGCTATTAAGATATGTGGTCTTCTGACGACATTTGCTAGATATATAGGATTTGATATAGAAAACATATTGTTTGCAAAAGTGCAAGGAAGAGAAATAGTCAATATAGTCATAATGCAAGCCATTGGCTTGGTTGAGGATGACTACCCAAGATACAGACTTACTAGGCTTCCAAATGAACAAGCCCCTCCACAGCAAGAACCACAAGAAGGGCTAGAGGAAGAAGAGGAGGAAGTAGCTGACATGGTGGCAAGAATGGAAAATCTTGAATTATAGTTGGGAGTCTTGGATGCCAATACGGAAGAACTTATGCGAAGTGCGCAAATGATACATCAAGACCTTTGAGCTTATTTCTCCCACCAAGGCTTCATGCCTCCTTCATTCCCTCCACCGTAAGATAAGCCTTGTGATACAGTCTCACCACATAAGTGATTTTTTTTCAAGCTCAATATTTTTTGTTTATGTTAATTTTAAGTGCTTGTAGTTTGATATAATTGAATTATGTTGTTTGGTTTGTAAATTTAAACAAAATTTACATTTCTTTTGTGTTTGAATGTTTAACTTTGAAGTTGTATTGTTAATTGTATGCTTTATGAACAATTATGGTGCAAATTTGTGTTGAGCAAGTGTATGTTGATGTTTTATACGCTTTTATATTGATTTGTTATGATTTAAGTGCTCAAATGTGCCTTAGGAAATTATGCATGAATCAAATTTGCAGACAATGCACGGTTGTGCAGTCAAAGTGCATAGTCATGCACTATACAACCTTGCAAAATCAGCCTCAGGTACAACAGTGTATGTCCAAGTGCATAGCCGTGCATCTTGCACTTCAGCAGAAATCCAAAGCAGGCATAGCCATGCACACTTAGTTGCACAACCATGCACACTTAGTTGCACAGCCATGCACATACCTAATTATAGAACACACATTTCAAGTGCACAGCTATGCACAACCATGCATTGTCGAAACACTGCACTTAGCTTGCCAACATTAAATCCATGCTTGCCAACATTAAGGAAAATATAGTTTTATAAAAAAATTTAAACTAAAATTTCTTTTTAGATTTTATCTTCCTTTTTATTTTTTTAGCTTTAATTTTTTTTGGTTTAATTTCCTTTTCTTTTTAGGATTTTAGTTAAATTTCCTTTTCAAAATTTGAAAGTTATTTTGAAATTTCCTTTTAGGTTAGGGTTTAATAGATTATTTTAAAATTTCCTTTTAGGTCAGGGTTTAATAGATTTTTATTCTATAATTTGGTAAGTCAATAATCAACTAGGAGTAGGATTGTTAATTATTTTTGTTTCCTTTTTATAATTTTGAATTTTTCTCCTTCCAAATTAAGGAGAAAATTTTTCCTTTGTGTACATGGATTGTTCTCTCTCTCTATATATATAAAAGTATGTTTTTCAGAAATTAATCATTCTAAATTTTTGAGAAACCCTAGTTAATTGATTTTCTTTTTCAACTCACTTTGTGCCAATAATTTTTATTTTTTATTTTTTCTTCAAAATGTCACAAAAGGAGCAAGCTCAAGCAAGGCAAAGGAAGGGTAAGTTAATAATGCAAAATGGTAATAAGGTGAGTGAACTCACTAAAGAGTTTGGTGTTCCCTTCCCCATTCATTCACATGAGGAGGGTAAGAAATTCCGCTCTCTTTTAAAGAAAAAATTTATTTTGCCTAAATTTTTTAAAGATGATATTTTGATAGACATAGGAGTTGATGAAGAAATAGTCATTTTGTGAGATCAATTGAGTTGGACTAAGTTTATTAAGATGACATATGACACTCTATATGAACTCAACACTTGAATTCTACACAAGTTCAAAATTTATAGATGAGGATAAGCCAGTGCTTATGTGTAGACTTTTTGGTAAAGAGTTTCATATTGGTTTTGAACTTATGTCCTATGTTTTGGGTTTCCTAATGGAGGACTTAGACAACCTCCAAAAGAATTTAACATGCATGCTTTTTGGAGTAGACTTACCGAGGATAGTGGTTTTAGTAAGGGAGAGACTATGGTTAATAGATTAATTAAAAATCATGCTTACTTGTTAATTTATAAATTTATGGCACACAATATCTTTGGAAAGCAAGACATTATCAGGGTTTCAAAGGATGAACTTTTTATATTATGTTGCATGCATACTGACACTAATCTTTTTAGTGCTCATTTTATTTTCCAAACAATATTGTACGCTATGCAGGCAAAGAGAGTAGGTCTCTCTATGGGACATATCATTGCAACATTGGCCCAATATTTTTCTTTATTGAATGTGACATACCCCACTCAAGGAATGAGAGTCCTCAAATCAAAGACATAGAGTCCAAGAGTGCTTATTCATGTCGAGATTACCACTGAATGGAGGACACTTAAAGAGGTTGAAAATAGAAAATATTATTTATTATGCCAATATACTGGGAGGAATTGAACAACTCTACTTCAAAAGAAGATGAAGAAAGTGAGGGAAGTAGCAGTAAATCATGGCTAAAGATAAGAGTTTCAAGCAACGAGGGATCTGTAAAATAAATAGTGCTATTTCAATTGGATATGTTGGAATTGAAGCTTTATGATAGGCTGGATGAGCTCCAAATCAAGATAGAAAAGCTACAAAAAAAATTGCATAAGAAAGTTAAAATAAGAGACTTAAGAAGCTTATGGAAATCGCCAATTCCTCACCTCCGAAACTGCTTTAGAAAAGGGAGAACTTTACTACACTTTTACCTTTTATTTTATTATGTTTTCTTTTATTTTTAATTTAGTCTTTTTTATATAGCATGGGAGAGAACATGTATATCATTTTGTTATGTCTTTTATTGCATTTAGTTATTAGGAAACATTTCGTGCATAACACTTGAATTTTTGAGACCTATTCATAAGTAGAGCTTAATTCATTGAACATAGTTTTCTTGAAATGATGTAGTAATCTTCATTAATGTGAGTTTGGGCTTTTAAAATTGGGAAAATAATTTATGGTTAGGGATTTTAAACTTTTAATGAACTTAATGTTTACTTCTTAACTAAATAATTGAACTTGGAGTATTGATCTTTTAAGAAAGATGTTTGTGAGTAGAAATTTAAAATTCAACTCTTGAAGTTAGTCATGTCTTATGTATTTTATTATTTATAAAAAGAAAAAAAATAAAAGCGAGATGGAGCGTAAAACACACTCGTTTGAAAGGAGTTAAAATTTTGAAATTATAAATCTTTATATGCTCCTTACACTCCAATGCTCTTAAATAGAGTATGTGTATCCAAAGAACCCTTTGTGAGTTATCCTCATTGAGTAGTGCAAGAGAGGTGGGGGTACTGCAGGTGGGGGTACTGCAATTGGGAAGACTTTTGTTAAATAAATGTAAAGAAAATTGGTTAAAAAGTACCTTATGCATGAGAATTTTAGATTAGCCAAGTTTTGAATTAATTTATATTTACTTTCATCTTTCTCTAATTTTAATTTTTCATTTTCATGAATTCAATTAAGAAGTTTCACACAACAACTAGCATGTCCTTGATCTCAAATTATTATTTTAATTTTTGGTTTTTAAGCTTCATATTAAGTGAAGATTGCAATAGCTAGTCAAGTTAAAGCTAAGCAATGAGTTAAATTCTTTATATTAATAGGTTGTTTTCATGTTTTTCTTGAGGACAAGCAAAAATTCAATTGTGGTGGAGTTGATAAGTGCGAAATATATTAGATTTTGAGCACTAATTAGTTGAATTTTAAATGTCAAAATGTCTAGAATAGTTTTTAATATTGCATTATTTACTTAAATTCCTTAGAACTTAGGTTTTTAAATATTTTTATAATTTTATTTGAATTTTGACTGTTTTTAGTTAATTTTGATACTTTTTATGTTAAATAGCTAGGTGTGCTTAAGCTGGGATCAATATAAGTGGAGTCTAAGCAAAAATTTAAAGAGGAAAGCTCAAAATCTACGTGAAAGCAAGACATGGAAGAATGCACGACTGTGCACATGGATTTGCATGGCTTGCCTGAGCTCAAAAAGACTACCCTGCAGAGACACATAGTTGCAAAATTATGTACATGGGTGTGCATGACTGTACTTGATTTAGTGAAAGAGCCAAGTCTACTAGTGCATAGTTGTGCACATGGGTATGCACAACTATACCTAAGTCTTTAATTTCTAGCAATCCTAAGATGCACAACTGTGCATATTAGAGTGCATAATTGTGCACTTTGAAGAAAACCAATTATGAAAGTTGTTTTTAGGGTTTTTGGAGGAACGATTATATATAGTTTTATATTGCCTCTTTTTAGGAGGTTGGCTAGTCTGCAAAATAGCATAAGCTACTTTCATTTTCAAAGAAGAAGAACTTTAACTTATTTTTGTTTTGGTTTTCGTTGTCTATCAAGGATTATTAAGAGTAGAAGATTGAAGAACTTGTGAACAATATTTAAGAAGAAAAGAATAGAAAGGTTTTTTTTCCTTTTAATTACTCTTTTGTACTTTATTTCATTTATCTTAATGAATATGTTTGCGATTCTCAATTCTTCTTCTTCTCTTTCTTTAATTGCTATTAGTAGCTAAATTAGTAGTTAGGGTTTTTAAACCCAACTCAAGAATGAACTTAATTGGTTAAACGCCATATCACTAAATCTACATTCCATGATCATTATTGAACTTAATGCTTTTTTAGGCTTGATCACCCTTTGAATTGATCTAGATGATAGGGTGAGATCAAGGGATAGGGTAAGATCAGGAGATTAACTCTACTGAGAACAAAATAATGATCTATTAATTTAATCAAATTTGTCAAGAGATGGTTTGGTTTTTCATATTTTTTGGAAAAGCTTTGTTTTAATATTGAGAATAATTAATTTCTTGAGTAGTTATTATGATTAATAAATTATGCGAGTGTTCAGGAGAGACTTTCATAATTTGAAAGATGCTTAAGAAATAGAATGAATTTATAAGTGATATAGAGATTAACAAGAATTTTATATAACTTGAGCTGGGAATAAAAAACCTAACATTCAATTGATTGATAAATTTTATCGTAGTTTAAATTAGTCTTCAAGATTAGTTCAATGTTTAGCAATAATCTTAATCAACCGTCTAAACAAGCAAACATAAAAAATGATTCAATAATCAAAATCTACTCCTAGTGGGATTGATATTTTTACTACTTGGACGAATCTATATGCTTGTGGATCATACACACCAGTTATTGACTAATTTATAATGACTTTTTAGTCTAATTTATCAATATTATTAATTGTGTGTGCATTATATGACTGCATGTGCATTTTGTGGCCTTAAGAGTACTAACTAACCTTCATTGGTTAAATTGGTACTACTTAGAGACCTTAGTGTTATCTATATGCTTTTTATTGGATTCTAATCAATGCTTCCTTGCTTTGATGATTAATTTATTAGTGATATGCCCTAGGCCAAATGTGTTATAGCCATAATTTGACTTTGTCATAGTTCTATTTTATTAATAAAGAAGCATTTTTATTATCACTGGCTAATTCTAATATTATCCTTGATTAGTTAATTCTACCTAAGGTCATTAAGTATGTGACTTAATAGTAAGTGATACTTGAATTCTAATCTAAATATCCCCAATCAATCATTGTTGTGGGAACAACAATGAATAAAGACTAGTATAAGGTTGACTGATGATTATGTTTTACTGATCATTTATATAAGATATTGAGTCAAACTCATAGGTACATATTTAGAGAAATGATGTACTGGATCAACCCACTTTGAGAATATTACATGGATAATTGTCATAAATAATTCTCAACATAGTAGTATTATTTTAGTCCTCTAACCTGAATTCACCATGGTTTCCTGCATAGCAAGTTCTATGTTTTGACACATTCTTACATCATTTTTAACCGAGTGGTAAAACAGGTTGTGATTGGATGTAGAATGAGTTATGTGAGGAATATGAGTGATTAAGATGGAATTTATGCCTCATTTATTTTGAGAAGATATCTGTGGGCCCCTCGATAAGTTAGATTGAAGAGAAATGCATGGCCATGTTAGAACGAGTTGATAAAGAGTTATCAATATTAGATAAAGAGTTATAAATATCAGTCTACTTGAGATAGAGAAACAATATGATTAAACTATATAAGGATGACATAAACCATGCCTTATGTTCAATCAAGATATCGCATAACAAAAAGATTATAATACGTATTAGGTTATATCGGATTATCGACCTTCACACAATTTGGGTAGTCATAATATCTTACTAGAGGCCACTTATGACTAGTGGATTAAAATGGGACTTTTAGGTCCACTACCAACATTGTGTGAACCTACAGGGTCGTACACTTAGAACAGGCCAAAAGTAAACTTAGGTTAATTAACCTAGTAATTATCTCTCTGAAAGAATAAATAAATATATAAGTGTATATATTTATATTTATATTTATTTATTTCCTAATTTATTTAAGGTAAAAGTTACCTAAATAACTAGGAACTAATTCTAATTTTTGAATTAGAATCAAAGTAGAAAAAGAAGTCTAAAGTTACTAAAATTGTTTTGGTAAGAATAGGGTATTAAAAACCTTAGATGAGATGCCTATAAATATTTCTCATTCTCTAAGGTTTTGTTAAACCTCATTCTCCTCTTTCTTCATATACTTCTTATATGTAAGGAAAACACACATAGAGAGAAAATCAAAGTGAGACTTAAAAGGTGCTAGCACACCAGTAGAGGGTGTTGCTTAATTGGAGGCGTCTAAATCTGACAAGACCTACATGTAAAGTTCGAGGTAGGGAGTCACCGGAGAGAACCCCCTCTCTTCCTTCCAAAATTCTAGCCTTGAAATTGTCTTGGTAAGATTTTGGAATCTCTCTTAATCAGTTTATTCAAATTACATGGATCCTAAAAAGGGGTTTCAAAAATAAAGTTTTAATTTTCGCTGCATTTTGTATCACAAAAATTCCAACATAATTTGTGATAGTATTGAGTCTAATTTGAATATTGAATATTTTGAGGCTATTGTTTGTGCATCTTGCATATTTATGATCTTGGGCTTATTTAGTGTACCTAGAAGTATTATTGATCATTATTAGTTAAATTGATGTATTGTAAGGGATTATTCATCATTGTTATGCTTCTTTTTTACTTTTAATCAATTTTCTTTTGTTTTATCACTAGATTATTGTCTCTAACTAATTTCTCTTTTCTTATTAATTATTATTACTTCTAATTTTCGTATTTCTTTCATTTATACATTTCATGCATTCTCATGTGCTTGATGTATATCATGTGTCTTTTGTATATCACTACCATGTGTGTGAATCATATTTAAATCCCTTAAATGTATTTTGCATGAACCCCGACATGTATTACTACTATTCTTGCGTGAATTTCAAAATTGCATCATATTGTATGCACCCCGGTTTGCATCATGCATCGTCTTTTGCATGCACCCCATATTTATTTAATACTTGTGTGAGCATGCATTTGCAATTACATCATGCATTTTGCAAATATATCTCTTGTTACTTAATCTCAAGACTCTCAATCTCTCAATTATTAACTCTACTAACTGCTAACATTTACTTTCACTGCAATTTATTTTTCAAGCATTTTATTTATTGTCCAAATCTTATATATTTCTCATATTATTATTAAGCTCCTAATCTCAATTTCTACATTTAATCTCTCATCCTCTATATTTTTATGTCTAATTTACATTTTTTTGTTCAATTTGTAATTAATTTTCTTTATTTTATCTTTAATTTATTTTATTACAATCTCTACTATTAGTCTCATTTTCTATTTATTGTATGCTCTATTTATCATTTATTTGCCCATTTTTCTTTAATTGCAATCTCTACTTCCAATTCTATCTACTTTATGCTTTATTTCATCTCTATAATCTCTAAAATTCTACTCTCTCTATTTCTTATCTTATTTTCTTCACAATTTTATGATTAAATGATCATTTCTTTGCTTTAATCATTTTATCATAGTTGTTTATCTTTTATTTATTTATTTCCATTACTATGTTATTTCTCAATTCTCAATCACTTTCTTTTAATATTGTTTAATAGTTATTCTCATTTAATTCATGTCTTAATCCTATCTCATCTCAACTTCTTTTCTCAATTCATTCTCATTTTTAATTATTATTTCCATATTTATATCTCTACTATGTTACCTTCTTTCTTTTATAATAATTGTTATTTATTTTATGTTTCCAGCATAATTCTTCTATATACCTCAATTTCTATCATAATTTCATTTTATTTTAAGTCATATATTTGTTACTTTTCCTTTTATGCATATGTCTCTACAATCCTATTTTCCATTTATTTAATCTCTTTATTAACAATTTATATTTACAATTTGTAATTTAATTCTTATGTTAACATATTCTTTTCTTCTCAAATGTTAACTTAACTTTCTAATTATTTTAATAGTTTGACCTTTTTATTACATATCTAATATTTATTACTCCTTTTATATATTTTCAATTTATTTGCACTAATTCTTACTTTTGGTTAACTATTTTAATTTTTAATATAAACATTAATATAATTCTTATTTCAATTTTTAACTTGATTTAACCTCAATTTCCTTTTTATTCACTTTATTTCAATAATTCTTTTCATAATAATTTTTATTCTTATTTTGCCTTGATATTATTTTAATTTTCCCTTTACACATCTTAATGGATTTTTCCATTAATTTTTCTCTTTCTTATTTTCTATTTTGATTATTGTTATTTTATGGCTTTTACAACATTCCTAATTGCCTTTATTATATTTTGTGAATATTTGTTGGTTTGTTATATTTTGTGTGATTATTCATAATGTTGAAATTCAACCATGATCTCAAAATCAATTATTTTATTTTCTTCTTTTAAAACCATTTATGATGATTGTTGGGATGATAATGAGGCAATAATTTGTGATGTGCATTCAATTTATCCAAGGTATAAAATTTATTTCTTGAGACCTAATTTGATGAATTATACACATTGTAAGTTAAAGGCCCTAATTTGACCAATTAATCACCATAAATTTCGTCTTCTTAGCACTTTTTAACTTTGATTTTCTAGTTATATATTTGAAAAATATTATTTAGCTTTATTCTTTTTGTTCATCTTTTCATTAATTTCTTTTTATACTTTTCATGGATTTTCAACCTTTTTCATCTTACTTACTATCTTTATTTTAAATATCAATTTTTCTTAAAATAATGACCTCGAAACTCATAAAATAAGTGAAAGATAAAAAGGAGGATCCTACTCGAGTGTTTTTCTCTCTTATGCCTATTCTTTTTAATTTTATTATTGTTATTCGTTTCATTTTCCATTTGACATAATTAGGATGCCATGCATAGAATTTCTCAGGATATGTGTGCCATAAATATGTTATGATTGTGTGCTATTATTACCATAACTTGTAAATATAACATGATTCCATGCTATGATTATGTCATGCATATTCATTATGCCATCATAATTTCCATGACATGTGTATGTATATTATGTTAAGTCAACATTTGTTATGCTCATGCATCATATTTTGCCATGTTTATTAATTTATTTTGATTAATATGTTCATGCATTATGTCATGCCCATGCATCATTATGTTTATCATATTGTAATTATATGATTGTGTGAATATATTGTGCTTGCATTTGTGTGTAATGGTTGATCCAAAATGGTACAAATTCTTTGGAAGCATTGTATTAAACTAGTAAGACAGGCCCTGTTCAGCATTCGGGCAGTATGGAGATGCCTCTAAATAAATGAGACTGCTTCTGATGACATCACATCCAAGCCCAATGCTTTATTCAATGGGCAAATGTGGTTTTAAATGAGGGATCCAATTTGCCTTAGTCCCTAAAACGGACAATTTCTTGGATGATACCAAGTGGCGATACCATGTTTCTCCTACTTGAGTAAAGGGTTGTAAGTGCATTTATGCTATCCCCAAAGCTCTTTTAGTACTCCCTTCATTAACTTTCTGTTTCCCTGTAATAAGGAAAAAGGGTCTATGATCCAAAGAGTACCGAGTCAATCCCGTTGGCGCCAACTTTTAGGGATTTAATATATGCAAATGCAAGTGAAAGAGATATATAACTTGTGAAAAAAAGTAAAAATGCAGGGAAAAATATAGATATAGTCTCTAATTATAAGCTCTCATCAAAACGTTTTCACAATCAATTTATATATTTTCTTTTATTTTATTATTATAAAATTAATTATAAGATATTTGCAAGTTTAATCATTTTTAAATTCTATTATAAATTTTTAACTTAATAAATTAATTTTTAAATTTTTAAAGAAATAACAAATATGTGACATAACATGTTAAATTAAAAATAGTCAAAGATACCTAGTGACCAGATTACCTCATTTTTTAAAAAAGTTATACAAATATTTTTTTTTAAATATTGTATTGATAAAATATTTCTAGGAAAAAACCTATTTTTATGAAAAATACTTTAAAAACATACATTTCATATTTTTTATAGAAATTTTTTTTAGTAGAAAAATATGTGTTGATCATTTGTGTAATCAATATCTAGTTTTGATTTTAACAAATGTTTTGAAGCTACTAATACTTGCTTCTAAGTGTGTTTATTAGATATAATTGAAGTCATTAAGGCTTTGAAGTTCAACATAAAGGACCTCAAAATCAAGCTTAAGATCATGACTAAATTAGGGTCAATTGTAGCCTATTTAAAGCTCTTGAACTCAAGCTTTATGCCCTTCAATGTTACACTAAGAACTATGATTGGAAAGATGACTTTTTTTAGGGTAAAAGTTAAGTTTGTGATGCTTGAACTACCCCTCACAAGTGGCTCTCACGACCGTGAGAAGCACTCATGAGCAAGAGCCTGCTTGAAGCCAAGACAAACCAAAAACTCTAGTCCCCTCACAATCTCACGATCTGCCTTTCACAATTGTGAGGTGCTTAATCAAAATCTTAAGGAAGGTCTCACGATTGTGAGAATGGTCTGCCTCAGCTCCAATGGTCATATTTGAACTTTAATGGCTAGTTTTTCAAGGCTCACAATCTTAAGCATTCCCCTCACAATTGTGAGCATCTGTTTCAGTGCATAAAGCTGAAATCTTATTTAATGAAGTTGAGTGATGAGTGTGAAAAATGCACTGTTTTAAGCACTCAAAGCATTAGGTTTAGGTGTAAATTCAGTTACATTTATGTTTCTTTTGTTTAGTTTTTCTTCAATTAAGCACTTTTTGCATGATTTGCATGTTTATTTGTTTTTA